>JAUCNB010000065.1:0-250000 GCA_033675215.1 Rhodiola kirilowii
AATTTCCAAAATGAGCTCTACCACAATAGCCTTCCGGCAACAGACCACCCTCTCGAAATTCTTAACATCACAATGGCCATGTGATGTTATAGTCCTAAAGTTCTAAAGTGGAAGTCTTTTGTGGCTAGTAGCTTCATCCATGACAGTTCATGAGACTTTGCGAGACAGTGTGTAGACTTCTTGCATGTCCCGCAGTTTCTTGAGTTCCTTCTTGATCTGTTCAGTTCGGCTCAGAACAGTGTTGAGCATGCCGTTGGAATCTGTTGATGAGGAGCGATTGGCAAGTTGAGATTTCTCATGTTTGAGTTGTTCTTGTAGATTGAGGAGGTAGGTCTTCTGTACATGGAGCTTCTCCTTTACCATTTGGTATTCTGCTTCCTGTAACTTCTTTAGTGACTGGAGAGTATCATAAATCTCATCTTCCAGCATCAGAGGGCTGATCTCTTGCTCATCTGGAGAGTTGGCCATATCATTATTTTGACCTGCTTTTCCCAAAACTGAAGAGTCCATGCTAATGGGTTCGGCCTTCAATTCGCTTTGATTACTAAACCTGCCTGCATATATGAGACAAGGTCACCAGTAGCTAAACAGAAATTCTTTCTGCATCCGAGGGAAAATAATGCAAGTCACAAAGTTGTAAATGAAAAAAAAGTGAACTTCAGACAATCTATGACTCACTATTTGAATGTCAGAGCCATAGATCAGACATTTCAGTAGAGCTGTTACGCTTCAGTCTTAATAAAAGGATCCATTGCATGAATCTAAGACATAGAACCTGGATATTCTATCCATCACCATGGAATTATGTCATGATTTTTCACCCTCAGTTCATTTCAGAATTCAAGTCTGTCTTGCATAAATTTGTTCTATATCACCTCATTCATATAGTCAATAAATAACCACCTTCACCCCTTGTCTGACTCACTATGTATGCCTTCCGATCTTCTTAATAGCTCAGTCACACAAGCATTTACATATCACCCACATAACACATCTGAAGTAATTCCTCCATTTTGAGAACCAAGCCTTAACTTATTGAATAACAACATCCTATTACATCTCTTCATCAGCTAGATTATAGAATCACGATACCTGAATATGAAAAACCATCTACATTTTTCTCCCTACCCACTCGACGGACGACGACTGACTGGTTTACTCTGAATCATCCAATTTTGCTAGAGTGAAGCCTAAAACCATTTTCCACTATGTTCACCTTGCCTAATATTTACCCCACTATGTCTCACTCGCTAAAAGAAAAAATCAAGCACAAACAGCATATACTACTAACCTATGTCATTTGGATACTAGAAACTAAAAGGATGCATGCAAAACTGAGGAAATAAGATTTTTATAATATGGGATCGAGTACTTACTCAGAGGTTTAGCATACAGGTTATCCTCTGCTTCCCATATGCTTTTCAGGGGGGTGCCATTTTTAAGCTGATGAGCAAACATTAGATTATGTCCTGCTTCAAGTATCTACATAAAAGAAAGATGGAAAATAAAAGTATATGTACCTTGTAAAGAGCAGTTTCAATACGGCGCAATAACACTTGAGCAGTCTCTCTTTCAGATCCACGCAGAATACAGATGCCGAGTTTCAAAATCTTCTTTATATTACTACCAGAATTGATGGATTTACAGGTCTCTACGAATTTTGTAGCATGTGGAACCAGATCTGACCTACCATCACATCGTCCGCAGTAGTATGCAGCATCCAGCTTATATACTCCCCCGACCGTTCCAGCCATGTAACATAGAAAAGCGCAGGCCAAATGTGCAACATGCGCACAGACATAAGCCTCATTGACCACTGTCTCACATCTAAAATAACTGTAACCTCCTAATGAAGATTTCACAGTTTTGGAACAGAGAATACATGAGCAGTGTCGACAGAAATCAGATTTCGTGCAGCAAATATCGCAAGGCATGGTGGCCTTTTCAGCTCCTAAATGCAAACCCTTACAAGATTTCTTTCCAGCGGGACACTTTTTCAATTGACACTCAGAACCACAGTCATCTTCCATGTAGCTTGATGATGAAGCCCTTGGGTCATCTAAAGTACAAGACCGTAGGCGAGTTAGAATTTTTAGCAAGCACCGATAATCCAATTGAGGATGTGTAAAATATGTAAGAAAACTGAAGAACAGATATCCAGCATCTTTCATAAATATAAAATCAATGAGAGTTATATTCCATTGCAAAGTTTAAATTTGTGTCACTTTACAGAGAAATGAAGTCATATTTTAACAAAAAAGAGTGGGTGGGCCACATATTCAAATGGAAACTTCAGTTTCACTTTCTCTTGCTGCTTTTGAATTAAGTTTCTGTACCCCATATATAAACTGAGTCAAACATGATGTGAAAGACTGAAAGCTGAACTAGGAATTACTATACTACAGGCACAAGCAAAATGAGAGCCAATTTTCCAAACCTTTAGACTACTTAGAAGATCTGGAGAGCTACATAGAAAATCCATAACATATCTGAACATGGGGATTATAAAATAGTTAGCAACCATAACTTCAGATCAAAGATCAGAATAGCACAGATTAAGGGGCCAGTAATAAACTAACACCAACCTGTAATGGAGCTGATAGGCCTCTTAGCCGGAATGTCCCAAGTAAACATGGCAAAAAATGCGTGAACATCTGTATCAGGGAATTCTTTTCTGATATATCGTTCAATGGCTGTTTTACTAGCAAATGATCTTGGCTGAGGTAGATGCCTGGGCGCACAAAGGTATCGGACCTTATGGTGGTCACGTTTACTAATTCTTCTTCCTACCTTCCACGTCCAATTATCACCAGGTTTTGGCCAATTTTGGGGCGCATAAGGATGTCCTACTCCAGTTTCATTTGGACCAACTGGTATAAGAACAGTACCATTCGCAGCTACTGCAGGTGTAGCTACATTCTTTGGATCAGAGTCATCAACTTCCATAGGCTCCTTCATAGCAGATTGGATGAGAAAATTGACTGCAGTATCATAAAATAACACAATTAAACTGAAGACTGTCCATAAAAATGGAACAGCATAAGATGATGAAACCTGTGCTCATTCCATTTTAATGTTGTTTTCCTCTGCAAACCACTGTGAACTTAAGCAAATAACAAATGCAGCTATTCATCATCGCTTATTTTAAATAAAAAAAGCATTTGATTACGAAAAGGCAGATGATTCTCAGGTACAGTTTAGTTTAGTTTAGTTTTTTTTAAAGATAATTTTATTTATTGAAAAAGTAAAAAGACAAACACAATACAAGGGATCAGGAACAAACGAAGTTGGTATCCTAATTTTTAGGGCAAGCTCTAGCTGAAGAAATAAGAGATAGAACAGTACGGATTCTCAGGTACAGTTTACTTACAGAGGCTTGCGAGAAGAAATAAGAGATAAAACAGGACGGATTCTGGCAGAGGCAGCACATCCGCAAAGTGAATGCCAAAAAAAAAAGTCGAAAATGAGATCATATAATCACCTGAAATGCGAGCGAAATACGTGGCTGATTCTTCAAGAGGCGCTGATGATCAGCGACGAGTCTGAAACGAGAGATAAAACCTAAGATTAGTTTTTTGAACATCCGACAGGCGAATGTGGAGGATTTGTTTTTCAATCTACAATCGATTGAGAGTCGAGGAGTTATTAGATGAGCATTTTAGTTTCCAAATTTTTGAAAAATAAATTGGAAATATTACTTTTTTATTTTTGGAGAAACTCAAAGCATTATATTGTTTAAGAGGATTGATATTTACGGTATCTTTCTCTTTGAGTCCAGAGCTTCTCTCTCCTTCTCGAAGAGTCCAGAGCGTTTTCTAGTTTCAGTTTCGTCCGCCCTTCACCGCCTCATCTTCGGCGGTCTTCTGGGCTCTCCTCGTCGGCCGGTCAACTATGTGGACCAGATGGAAAACGTGGAACTCTGTGAAAACCAAGAAGAACTGCTTGGTAGCACTGAGCTCAAGCCAGTAAAAGTTGAGATGAAACTTGATGCAGAGATGCCTGTATCTGAGGAGACAACCGATCTACCTCTGGATGGTAGTCTCAAATCAAAGACAGACACTGATTCGGAAGTGCAGCAATTCGCCATCAAAGAGCCAGTTGCAATTCAGGGTCTCAACAAAAAGAACAATATCAACAGCTTGATAAGTGAGGAATATTTTAAAGCCCCCAAGACACCGTTTCAGGAGATGAGCATCAGAAGGCTGCAGATCGGTTGTCTCCTCAGATACAGGCATCTCTGCATCAAGTTTCATCTCAACTTTTACTGGCTTGAGCTCAGTGCTACCAAGCAGTTCTTCTTCGTTTTCACAGGGTTCCACGTTTTCCATCTGGTCCACATAGTTGACCGTACTCATAACAGAATTATGGGGCTTAAAATCCAAGTTAAGCGCTTGCAGACTGGATCTCACAATCGACCCACGAACCTCAACATAAATCGATATGCACTTCTCAAGCCTTTCATTTGCAATAAGCGTTTCTAGAATTGCTTGCAGCTTCTGAATAACTTGTACTGGTAAAGGCGAAGGTGCAATACAAGCTTGACTTCCTTCAGACGAGGAAGTAGATGCCATTGGAAGCGGCACACTGTTTTCTGTCAAGAGTCTCCGAAACTCAGTTTCCAACTTATCTAAAGCCGCATTGAAGAGCCCATCATCAAGTTGACTTCGATCTCCATCCTTCTGTAATCGGCTGAGGGTCTTCAAAGATGATTTCAGATTTGAAAGAATATAACCCTCGTCTGCCACTGAATTATCACCCAAATACTCCACAATATCCTCTAGCCACTGGATCGCAAACCCAATATTATCTTTCAAGAACTTTTATGCTTCCTCAAGTCTCCCTAACACAGCTAAATACCCACCAAGATCAACTCGTGGATCACCCAACAGTGACTTCTCAAGCCCATGAATAGCATCATACACCTTTAGTACCGGGGCAGCAGGTGTCACAGCTCGGTTTATATGCTCCCCAACTTCCATTAAAGCATCCTTGTTGGCACGAATAGGCCTCACAGCAGCCTCCAAATGAGGCAACCTGTGGCGGATCTCATCCAGACTCGGACCAGCCCTCTCCACTGCAAATCCCACTGCTTGATCTGTCCAAATTACTTTTCAGCTGACTTCAACTTGTCAACTGTATCATCACCAGATAACCCCATCGATCTGAACCGGGAAATTGAAACCCTAACACTTCTCTCCCAATTCAGACTAAACTAACCACAACTATAGTTCACACCTCGACACAGATGAAATCCAATCAGCATAAAAAAACAACCTCCATTCATCTCAGCCATAAATCACCAAGAAAACCCCAATTCCAAAATTCAAGCCAACTATCAGAAAACCAGGAAATGCGTATTCCAGAAGCTTTATTCAAACAAATCAACCGACAAAAGTCCACCAACCTACGAACTTACACAAGTCAGAAGATGTTGGAATATGTGTAAAGAAAATTTAGTCTGATTGATTGTGCAGACAAAGAAGTACTGCTCGGCTCCGCAATGAAGCTGATGTTGCCATGGATTGTGACCAGAGTGATTGTGCTTCGCTCCAGTGTCAGCTTGGTTGAATCGGAAAGCCAGGAGGATAAAGAGACCGTTGAAAAACGAGACGATGATTTGTTTGTCTATGCAGGCTAAGCCGTGGATGAACACAGCGATGATACCGTTGCTGCCGTCGATAGTGACCGGAAATTGCTTCGGTTCGGTTGCGATACGAGTTGATCGTGACGAGTGACGACGGTTAGAGCCGTGACGAATGACGACGATTAGAGACGTGCCGATGTTGGATATCGAAGTAGCCGATTGAATTCACGGAGATGTTTTCTCCAACTGGCGACTACCTAGTCTTGACGGAGAAACCCTAATTGGGTTGACTAGTCAAATGGATTGAACCAATAATTTTGGTCCATCATAATTGTTACTTGTTCACTCCATGAATTTGATTCTGACTAAATTCATGTCATATTTTTGGGCCGTGCGAGAAAAGAAACATTTGGGCCAAGAAGAAAATGCTACTGAGTCTGCGGCCGAATGAGGCCACGATACTCGGAATTTCTCTGCTTGCTGCGATGAAAATGGCTGATGCAGGAAGGATTTGTAATGAAAATCGGATATCTTTGACAGCGGCGACCGATGGCTGGATGAAAGTCGAGGAGGATGATGACGATGTGCCCTAATCTGACATCTTGCTCATCTGATTAAATCAAAGCTTGGATCTCGATATGAATCGAGTTACTGAAGTTGTTTTTTTTGATAAAGCAATGGGAAATACAACTCAAAGAGCAAACAGTATGAGAAACAGAACAACAGCCGAAACTAAACATAAACGCTTAAAAACACAGAAAAACAGAAAACGTAATCCGTGTTAAGCTCGCCACAGTCGTTGAGCAATCCGCACGCAAAAGACGCTCTCAGAATCATAGCTCACCAAGGGGCCAAACAGCAGAAGCAGCACCCAAAGATCACTAAAGCACCAGCCCCGTTTCTACAAATGAAATCCGGCCATACAAGGCCCGAAAGAGCAACCGGAGGAACCAGAACGAACTGCAATAGGCTTGACCTCCTCCCGCCACAACCATTGCCGTAACAAAAAAACCGAACTCCTAAGATCTAAACTAAACTACTAAAACTAAAAAAACTAACTAAATCTAAAAAACGGCTAAAAGGTCGCAGACAAGGCGACAATATAAGCTCAAAAAAGGAGTTTTAGCCGCAAAAATGTCAGCAAGCCCAAAACATCCACCGTCCGTCACCCCTGACCGGTCACTCGAGCACCATCCGACGCCTCCACAGCAGATCCACCATTCGCACCCCGTCCTTCGCCACCCCACCACCCTTCGGTGTCAAAACCACTACCGGAGGCCCTGACCGAAGCCATTTCACCTCCGAAAAACAGATCCGGGCGACCCAACTCCGCCTCCCCCGCCACGGCTGCAACTGGAGAAGCAGAATAGCCGGCAACCACCGCCGGCTCAGAAGACCACACGAAGCAGCCCAAGGGAAGAAAAAACAGCGGCACCAATGGACATCCCCGCCACAGCGACGCCAGATCCGGCAGAATAGCAACCCAGCCAGGAGAGACAACCGGCAAAAATAAGCAAACGAAGAAAAGTCGACTATGCTGCTGGGTTCGCGGTGGAGAAAAGCTGGAGAAAAGTCTAGAAAGTATGGATGGACGCAGCGATCAGATCGTTGCTGCAGTTGATTATGACTGGACTGACATCGGTTTGTTCGAATGTCGGGATGGCGGAGAAGGCGATGGGGTCCTGAATCGGCGATCCGATCATGTCAAAGCCAGTGAGAGGAATCATGCACGATGATCTTACGCTAAGCTTTTTGACAGCCTTGTGTCGTACTGATGGAGGGCGATGGTGCAGCCGAGACTGTGGCCAGAGAAGCCATCATCGCACGAACCTGCTGCGGCAGAGATGTAATTGCTGTCCGGAGTTCATGACATTAGAGGAACTAATCCAACAGGAACCGACTCGACGGCACCTAATGGGTCATTGGCTGATGGATTTAGTTTGCAGCAATGAATTAGCTGCTGCACAATAGGACATTCCGATGAGGGCCGGAGAAGATGGTGCTTCTTCAAACTATAGGTTTCACGCCGGAGATGATATTCTTAGCATCAATGATGTGCTGCCATAGTGCCAGTCGATTGAAACCATATTTGGGTTTTGCCGTTGAGGCTGGGTTGGTTCAGTTGTTGAATCGATTCAATTTGATATTGATCAAAAGAATGCTTTCTTTTAATTTTAGCCCAATATAATTTATTCAGTGCATCTGACAAAACCATTCTATTTGCGCAGCAACTCTCATATGTTCGATCGGAGGCAGTGTTGCTGGAGGATGGTGCATGAGATCAAATTTGAATTTGATTTAGAATCAATTAATTTTGATTCAATTGATGCAGATTGCCTTGATAAAATGGCAGGAGATGTCAGCTTCAAAGTCAAAGGAAAACAAGGTTTGTGAATTGCCGGCTGCTGTTGCGCTGAGATGCCACCAAAATAGTGACCTGTGACAATGATGCCAAGCTCCTTACTGGCGAAGTGAACGCTGCGATACAGCCACGTGTTGGCTTGATTGAACTAAGAAGGTTTGATGACATGTCAATTGATTATAAATCTATTGATTAATTTTGTCAATCATCAGGATCTACACGTGATGTGATGGTGAGATGTTGATCCTTAATGGAAAGCCTGATACTCACTCAGTTTTCGAAGTCTGAGAAGCAAGGCCTAAAAGCCTATCTAAAGCGCGGAGATGCTTGCTTTTCAGCAGCAGCAATAACGCTCCGATTGTGATGGAACTGAAATCAGAGGGCTAGTAAATGGAGGGCTGTGTTTGGAGCCTGGAGATGTGGTGGAACCTCTCGGCAAGAGATGCAATTGAGGCGTTGAAAGTGATTGGCTGAGTCAGAGAATGACTCAATTTCATTTGATACAACCGTCCACAGTCAGAGCATGAGATGGAGCCACGGCTGTCATGGAGCAGATGATGCTCGCTGCCAGGATGATGATAGCATGCAGTGGCGGCTCCAATGGGACTTCATGCTGAATATGTTGAACCGACTCAGTAGAATCAAAATTGGGCTCAGATGAGCAATTGATGGGATCGAGCCGCCCGTGACAGGCACAATGGAGTTGTTGCCATCATATATGCTTCACTGAAGATGAAATCCTAAGTGGATTTTAATGGCTCCAGTGTGGAGGGCAACACTGATGTGTGTCACACCATTTGGATGATGGCTATGACTAGAAATAGACTAGCGAGTCTAGTTTTAGGAATATACATGCGGGTATAGTTTCACACAGCTGAGTGACATGACTGTCCGCCGTAGTGCTTGACGAAGTTGGATTGTGTATCCAAATGTCAATTTAAAAGAACAAATGGAAATTTGTATTGAAGCAAATGTAATAGTGAATCCTTTCATGGTCTTGAAAGTGTGAAATCCCTTGAGTTAATCCATAATGAGTTATGTGATTTGAAATATGGGATGGTAATAAGTATTTTGTGACTTTCATTGATAGTACAAAATATTATTATAAATATTTGCTTAAAAGCATAAATGTGACAATTGAAAAAATTCGTCGTGTGATGTTGAATATTAACTTGAGAGGTTGAGTAGCAACTTGATCAGTTGAGAGAAGTGATATTGGAAGTGAGCATAATCAGTCCATCACACTCTTAAGTTGAATAGTGTTTCGAAAAGGGAAAAGTGTACTTTGAAAGAGATGATGAATGTGATGATGGTAAGTTCCGGGTTACCCCCAAGGAATGTGGGGGACTGATGAGCCGTATTTATACGACTCATCGAGTCATCAAATCCCACCAATTCCAGTACTTTTATATGCAAACAGTTACTTCTTAGTGTTGTTTCGCATTTCAGGTAATTTGGACGCTCTAAGAGGAATCGCATTCAAAAGACGGCTTTTGGAGCCAAAAACATCACAAGGAGTTTTTGACCGGTCCATAGGCACTTGAAATGAAGAATGGCCGAGAAAAATGAAGAATGGCCCGAGGAAATCAAAAGATGGCCGAAGAAAACCAGGTCGCGTCCGGGAAGAAGCAGGCCACGTCCGAGCGGCCATCCGAGCTCCAGCCGGCCATCCACTCGGCCATCCGAGCTCCAGCCGGCCATCCACTCGGCCATCCGAGCTCCATCCGAGCGGGCATGCGTGCGTGCCTCCGAGCGGGCATGCGAGCTCCAGCCCGTCCAGCCGATCGAGCATCCGACCTCCAGCCCGCACCCCCGACCGGCCATCCGAGCTCTTTGGCGCATTCCTCCGAGCGAGCCTCCGAGCTCCATGCGTCCGGCCATTCGAGCATTCCAGCCTTATCCCATCCAATCAAAGTCCAGCAGTCGGCCCAATGTGCATGCGATGCTAGGGTTTCGTAGCTTATTCACCAAGTTAGGGTTTCTCAAACCCTATAAATACAGGAGATCCTGCAGTCCTCAAACAATCCGAAAAACACAGAGAAATCCATCGATCTCACAACACACACAGCCGTGCCTTGCTCCTCCTGTTCTTCATCTCGGTCAATTAGTGAAGTTTCTTCCTTTTATTATTTGCATTGTTTACTTATGTCGATGTGTAACTAATCCAATTATTCGGGTTAGGGTTAAATAATTGTGACGATTGTTTTGAGATTCTGTTCTTCAACATTATTCATGCTTTCTATTTAGTTCTTGTGCACATTATTAGTTTGGATTTATTAGGTTAAGGGGAGATCCGAAAGGGTACAACTTAACATAGTAATCCTTACTATCTTTTCACTGCTTATTTGATACCGACCCAGTTAGAATAAGTAGTTGCACGAAACCTAATATAACTAGACCAGGAGTATTAGGTTTGCTAGAATTAAACGGTTATAACCAGACCAGGAGTAACCCTAAGAAAGCTAGAATAAATACTTAGAAATCAAGGATAAACGAAGTCACAATTGAATAATACCCTAACCTGAATATCTTCTCTGATTGATAAATCCCTTAGCAATTTTCGATCATTACATTAACCTTTACTTTCACACTAGTTTCTTGTTTTTCTCTATTTCAGAACGAAGTAGTAACCATCTAGCTCCCTAGGGTTCGACCCTTACTCATCACTGTACTAACCCACAGCCAAGAGCGAGGAAAAATATAAATTGTTTTTGCACAGGTACGACGACAGCTTGTTCAAAAATGGCGCCGTTGCCGGGGAGCTAAGCACGGTGAAACTTTTGTTCTTCTTTTATTTTTCGTTTATTTTTTCTTCTTGCTATTTCGAAATTTGTTACTCGGTGAAATCATATTCAACTGTTCGAGATTTTGTTTTCCATTCTATTCGATTTCCGTTTTCTAGCTCTCAGAGGGTTCTGTCACCAAGACTTACGAGTCTAAGGATTTTGGGTTTTAAGTGGGACCGCTGTGACCCCTCCACTCTCCTGGGGACCCTTTGTTGCTAGTCTGTTCTTGCTATTACGGTGTTTGCTAGACCGGTGCTTGCTATTTCTTGTAACATGTCTCACGCAGGAAGTAGCGTAGGTTGCAACAGTCACAATAATGATGAAGTCAACCAGAATGTTCAAGGAGTACAAAATCAGGGGCCTATGGTCCAGAATGGAGAAATCAGGGGGGCTATCCCTGAACAGCTTCAGCAGCAACAACAACCACCACTCAACCCCCACCAATACCCCCAGTACCCTCAGTACCCGCCGCCATATCAGCAGTATCCACCACCACAGTACCCACAGTATCCGCAACCACCCTACCCTCAATACCCACCACCATATCCACCACTACCATATCATCCACAACATCCATACCCACCCCCTCAGAGACCTCCACGCCAGCATGTAGTTAGAGACGATGAGGAGGACGAAAATGAAGGACCTACTATGGGCGAGCTCTCGGTTCCTAGTTTCAGAGACCAGTCATGGCCAATTTATGAAGGACCAGACATCGCAGCCATCACAATCAGCACCTCAGTCGTCCACCACTTGCCTAAGTTCTCAGGATTGAAGGGAGAGTCTGCCACGTCTCACTTGACGCGTTTTCACGGGATATGCTTGAACCTCAGGCCACACGGAGTCGAAGTGGATGACTTCAAACTGAAGGCCTTCTATTTCTCACTACAGGATGCCGCTACAGATTGGTTCCTATCTTTACCCTCAGGCAGTATTTATACGTGGGAGCAGATGCAGAGGCAGTTCTTCAGCAAGTACTATCCAGCAGGGCGTGCAGCGCAAGTCCGGAGACAGTTACAAGAGCTCAGGCAAGGCCCAAACGAGACCATGTACGAGTACGTGGAGAAATTCCTTGCCTTGGAGAAGAGTTGCTGCAATCTGGAGCTCCCGGAGAAGTTGATCGTAGAATATATGCTGGACGGACTTCGCAGGATGGACAGGAAGTTACTAGAGGCCTCGGCTGGAGGCCAACTCATGAACATGACCCCAGCCAGAGTAAAGCAGAAGATCATATCAGTGGCAGAGGGTGAGCGATTCCAGGATGAGACCACAAAAGAGGACGAGTATGCCCGCACTAAGAACGTGTCCACCGCTGAGCCCTCTATCAGTGCCGTGTTCGCAGAACTCAAGGAGATGAGGGAGCTGATGAAGCATGTAGTCCGAAGGACACCGGTCCAGGCCAAGCCATGCGAGTTCTGTACGTCTACAGATCACAAGACAGACGAGTGCCCCACCTTACAGACAGACGTTCAGGGCGATGTGAATGCAGTGGGTAATTTTCAGAATTATGGCAACCAACCAGGCCCAGTCAAGCAGTATGGCGCAGCAGCACCTAATCAAGGCGCCTGGAGGAATAACTATCAGCAGAATCAGACTCAGCAAGCACGACCGAATATGCCTCAGCAGAATCGGCAGACTCAGCCGCCGTACAGACATCCTAACAGTCAGTACCAGCAGGATGCACCAGGGCAGTACCAGCAGAAAGAGCCGAACACACATCAGGCAGGTCCGAGCAACCAAGGCCCCAACAAAGCTCTCGAGGACATGATAAAGGATCTGGCTTCAGCCGTGATCCAGGATCGGGCCACGACCAAAGGAGACATTGCTGAATTGAAGAAACAGATGTACCAGCTCAACACGACAGTCTCAGGTCTCGCAGCCACTCTGAATGCAGGACGACTTCCCTCACAGACAGTTGAGAACCCAAGAGGGAACGTCAGCCAAGTAGAGATAGTAGCTACAGATGCAGCACTCGAGGAGCCCACAGAAGAACCTAGCTCAGGCACCCTCAACACGACTCAACCAGACTCAGCCCTTATGGCTCAGGAGGCTGAAATTCACAGTTCCTCTTATGCTATGCAGGTAGTCGCTCCCGAAAGCCAGGTTACTAAGGAAGTTGAACCAGAGATGAGCTTGGTGGTGAGGCCTACGCAGAACGACCAGATGATGAGGCGTGCACCCACTGCGAGCCAGGAGATACCTTCAGGAAAGAGTAAGGACCCAGAGGCCTTCACGGTTACCTGTGGTATCGGTAAGACCCAAATACCTCACTGCTTAATTGATTTGGGTGCTGCTATTAATGTCATGCCTTACTCTTTGTATTGCTCGCTGGGTCTTGGACCATTGAAACCACCTAGGTTGTCTATAGAATTAGGGGATAAGTCTTGTGTTCGCCCTACTGTATTGCTTGAAGATCTAACCCTCCGAGTAGGAGACTTGCTGTGCCTGCAGATTTCTATGTCTTGCAGATGGAAAAATCCAGAAAAGTCGAACCACCAGGGCTCATTTTGGGACGGCCATTCCTCTACACCACCAAAACCCGGATTGACATGGGCATAGGATTACTGTCATTATCATGCGGTGGGAAGGAAGCAGACTTCTATGTCTACGAGGATGACGATCGTCCACGCACAAGGAAACCGCCAGACATTGTGCACACATCAGAGTACGACACCCTAGTTCCAGACCCACCAGAGCAGGCTCTACAGACTACCAGGCCAGCAGCTATGGCCAAGATGTCCACATCTTCTCGAGGCTATAAGGGGAAGAAACCATCTGAATCTTGGAGAGTAGAGCAGAGCGCACAGCTAGATGCGCACACTGGACGAACAGAGGGAGTTGCTGAGCAGAAATATGACCTCACACGCCCATGGGACCCTAACTTGTGATCCCTACAGAGGTACTGTCGAGCCAACGACGTTAAACAAAGGCGCTCGCAGGGAGGCAGCCCTGCACGGTTTGCAATTCTTTTACATTTCGGTTTATTTACTTATTATGTTGTTTTGAGTCATTATTGTCACATTGTACCTTGGAAAGGATTTGGTTTCATTTTGCAGGGATTGGACTTAGTCGGCCGGATAATTCCCTTGGAGCTACGCATTTTAGCCCCGGACTTGATCCGAGTTCAGCCGACCACCGTCTACACCCCAGGGGAGTCTCGTTCTACCCTTTTCCTTTCCTTATCTATTTATTGCATGCATTTGTGTGTCTAGATTTGAGTCGTGCCGTGAGGACACGGCTCATTTCAAAAGTGTGGGGTGGGAGAGTCAGTATTGAGTCAGCACGTTTATTTCCTGCACCCTGCACAGAGTCAGCACGTTTTGGGTCAATTTTAAAATTTTTTGTACATGATACTTCACTATTTCCTAGACTTGCAGTAGTGGATAATGATTTGGTGAAATAGATATAGCCGATTTTACATGCATGTCTTTGATGAAACTTGATTTGTGCGACTAACATGTGATCTTAAAATCTTTACGTGCCTTTGTTAGTTGAGATAAACAGGGATGTGGAGTTGATAGAAACGCCCTAGAGAGACTTGACAGATCATTCAAAGACCGAACTCAGGATGTATGGTTATGTAGAGCTCGTGGAGGCTAGCACTTCGAGACGACATAGTACGAGTCTGCTCCGCCACTGCGGCACCCTTGCGGTTGGTCGGGACGGGAAAACTTCACACCGTCCAAGCTCTAGTCCAAGTAGCCGAGAAAATAGGCAAGCGACCCTTGACTTGACCCGTGTCAAAAGGACGATGATGAGTGAGAGCAGGAAGGTTTCTAATCCGAGTAACCGGGAAAATAGACGAGCGACCCTCGGCTTGACTCGCGTCAAAAGGAGAAGAAATCACGGTTCGAGCAAGTCACAATCCGCACTACAAAAGTTCAAATCCATCATCATTGTGAAGGTTTACACCGAAACAAGTGAAGAGTACCACTGATACATCAAAATCAGACACTATAGCTGACCGAAAAACACTCAACACTTTGAAGCTCGAATCAATCACGTGCAAGAAAAAGCGGCAAAGCATAACCATATAGCAGCGAGTTCGAGTCTGAGAATGAGGGTTCATGGGTCTGAAAACGGCTATCTCCAGATACATCCGAATTGATTTGCATCTCGACCCAAAGGTAACACGTATCTTTAACCCATGTTTTCGCACAAAGACATTAGTAGCAAGCATGCATAACAGGCGAGATCTAGAGTAATCAATTCATGTCCATGTAGCACGTCTAGGATGACCGAAGCTTTGTGATGTTTGCACTTCACTTATTTCCTCTTATGACCTAGTTCTTGGTCGGGACGAACAAGTTTAAGTGTGGGGTGGTTTGATGAGCCGTATTTATATGACTCATCGAGTCATCAAATCCCACCAATTCCAGTACTTTTATATGCAAACAGTTACTTCTTAGTGTTGTTTCGCATTTCAGGTAATTTGGACGCTCTAAGAGGAATCGCATTCAAAAGACGGCTTTTGGAGCCAAAAACATCACAAGGAGTTTTTGACCGGTCCATAGGCACTTGAAATGAAGAATGGCCGAGAAAAATGAAGAATGGCCCGAGGAAATCAAAAGATGGCCGAAGAAAACCAGGTCGCGTCCGGGAAGAAGCAGGCCACGTCCGAGCGGCCATCCGAGCTCCAGCCGGCCATCCACTCGGCCATCCGAGCTCCAGCCGGCCATCCACTCGGCCATCCGAGCTCCATCCGAGCGGGCATGCGTGCGTGCCTCCGAGCGGGCATGCGAGCTCCAGCCCGTCCAGCCGATCGAGCATCCGACCTCCAGCCCGCACCCCCGACCGGCCATCCGAGCTCTTTGGCGCATTCCTCCGAGCGAGCCTCCGAGCTCCATGCGTCCGGCCATTCGAGCATTCCAGCCTTATCCCATCCAATCAAAGTCCAGCAGTCGGCCCAATGTGCATGCGATGCTAGGGTTTCGTAGCTTATTCACCAAGTTAGGGTTTCTCAAACCCTATAAATACAGGAGATCCTGCAGTCCTCAAACAATCCGAAAAACACAGAGAAATCCATCGATCTCACAACACACACAGCCGTGCCTTGCTCCTCCTGTTCTTCATCTCGGTCAATTAGTGAAGTTTCTTCCTTTTATTATTTGCATTGTTTACTTATGTCGATGTGTAACTAATCCAATTATTCGGGTTAGGGTTAAATAATTGTGACGATTGTTTTGAGATTCTGTTCTTCAACATTATTCATGCTTTCTATTTAGTTCTTGTGCACATTATTAGTTTGGATTTATTAGGTTAAGGGGAGATCCGAAAGGGTACAACTTAACATAGTAATCCTTACTATCTTTTCACTGCTTATTTGATACCGACCCAGTTAGAATAAGTAGTTGCACGAAACCTAATATAACCAGACCAGGAGTATTAGGTTTGCTAGAATTAAACGGTTATAACCAGACCAGGAGTAACCCTAAGAAAGCTAGAATAAATACTTAGAAATCAAGGATAAACGAAGTCACAATTGAATAATACCCTAACCTGAATATCTTCTCTGATTGATAAATCCCTTAGCAATTTTCGATCATTACATTAACATTTACTTTCACACTAGTTTCTTGTTTTTCTCTATTTCAGAACGAAGTAGTAACCATCTAGCTCCCTAGGGTTCGACCCTTACTCATCACTGTACTAACCCACAGCCAAGAGCGAGGAAAAATATAAATTGTTTTTGCACAGGTACGACGACAGCTTGTTCAGGGACCATCTTATCAGTAAATTATCTTTTGAGTAAGATACCTTGCCGAAGTAATTTTAAGCATTAAAATTACACAAAGGTTAGAGGGACTTGTATTAAGTCAGTCACACTATGTTGACAAACTCTTAGACAAATTTGAAGAAGACAGTCCAGGACTGTCCTGTTGACGTGAATCAACACATGTCTAAGAATAAACGTGAATGCATCTCTCAAGTGGAATATGTCAGAGTGATAAGCAGTCTAATGTACTTGATGAATTGTACTATATCAGACAATGCTTACACTGTGAGTAGACTAGCGAGACACACGAGTAATCAAGGAAGTGCACACTAGAAGGCTATCGTGAGAGTACTGGAGTACCTACGATTTACTCGTAATTATAGTCTACACTATACAAGATATTTGGAGGTCATTGAGGATTTCAATGACTTTAGGCCACGAGTGGCTATGGGTTCACTGTGGGAGAGGCAAATGTGTCTTGGAAATCCTCAAACAAATTGTGAGAACCAAATCCATTTGGAGGCTGAGTTCGTCACACTAGATAAATGTGGCGAAGTAGTTTAGTGGTTAAGGAATATGGAGGAGGATATTCTTAAAAGGACAAAACTTGTGCCAGCAATGTGTTTACATTGTGAGAATCAATCATCGATTGCTAAGTCATATATTGTTATGTATAATGGTTAGTCTCGACGTATACATCGAGGACACAATACCATTAAACAACTTCTCTTCACATGAGTCATGTAGACTATATGAGGTCCAAAGAGAATAATGCGGATCCGCTAACCAAATGGTTAAGTTAAGGACCTAATTAATAGAGAAGTTGTCCAAAGGAATAGGATTGAAGCCTTTTGATTGGTAATATCAAAACACAGGCTTAAGCTCTTTTGATAATAAAGTCGAGGCAACAGAAAACCCTACCATGATGACTGGAGATCCCAAAAACTTGGTTCAAAGGGACCACCTAACTGTTAAGACTATGAGGTCACTGTGGGGGTAATCCCCTCATTCCTATTACTTGATAAAATAGTGACTCCCGCACGAGGCTAAGCTTGAAGCTTTTAATGATTCTAGTAATTTGAATAGTGAGATTCAAATGGGTAAGGCGGGATTACTTTAAGAAAGAATCACCTATGTGAGAGAGAAGTAGGGTCGCTTCAAAGGAGAATTCAAAGGGCTTAATTCTTTAGAAACTCTTGCAGAACCAGGAAAGGGATGTCATGACCAAAATGAGCCCACCCGTAAGAACCGAATAATGGTCAGGAAGATATCTGTGGGAGACATGGCTTTCGTTTACATTATAAGATGAACAGTTCAAAGACAATCACGTCTACTGAATAGTCAGTAAAGAGAACATGTTTTCCCAAGGGAAGGTTCAAGGGTGCTACCTACCTATCCTATGCAGATATCAACCGTAGAAGATATCACCACATCGAGTCGAGTTTGATTATCGAGGATTATTGTTTTATCGTTTTCACCACTCGATTTTCTTCATGTGGGGGATCGTTGGAATATGTGTAAAGAAAATTTAGTCAAAGATTGACTAAGTCTTCCACGTAGTGGGAAGGTGGAGATCATGGCATCATGGGTGGTTTGGGTGGTTTCAAACCTCTCCTATAAATTGATGTTTGGTGATTCACTAAAGGGATGCAAAAAATTACACATATGAAAACAAGTCCTCCTCTCTCGGTTTCCAGTCGGTGATAGCAGAAGACCAGAATAAGTTCGATCAGCAAGGCATTGGTGCAAAGCGCTTGCTGAGATTTTTTTTATCCTGGGAGGCATATTGTCGATAAAACTATGCACCTATGGACGGCAATTCTGCTTTAAGTACAGCGTCTGCGACGTGACTGAATCACCTACGATTTGTTGTCTTTTTATTTTTATATTAGATTCATGTCTATATTCAGTATCTTCAATTTCGCATGTATATTCAGATTAACAATATTTACCAAGAGAAGACACCAGGTCCTCCAAATCGAAGCAGAAGCAGTAAAAAAGGGGTTTCTGATTCAAAATCAAAAGCTTTGCCTGAAACCCTAAATCTGAAGTAGGGAGATGAGGTAGAATAAGTCGGCTCTATGCCGTAAATAGAATCAAGGTAGCGTCTTTTTTTAGTAGCTGTCTCAGTCTGGTCCTTTGTTTTCTCGCTCTGTCTACCTTTCTCTCATCACTCCAGCCATTTTAACGCCTCTCTAGATTCTCTGAGCCGCTCCGTCGCGAGACACAGGATACTGTGCCGATTGTGAAAGTATAGAATCTGAGAAGATGTTTTTTTATTACCTTTTTTATTTGATTCAATAAAGTGAATGATTACAAAGTTTAGTTTTGTTATGAATAATGTGGTATACTCATTAAGAGCAGTGGTAGATATAGGGTTTAAAAACTAGGTGAGCAAAAAAAAATCATTAATAATAGGTAAAAATTTTAATAAGTCAAAACATCTCATTTTGAGTTTTTGCTCAATGTGATCCGCGCCCAACCGAGACGTTAGTAGGCGTGTCCAATGCACTATGGACGCGACGAGCTAATGTGGCTTGTGGGCACGCAGCGGATTGATGTCGCCTTCGATGAAGACGTTAGGGCTATGTCGCCCAGTATATTAAACCATCAACAAAAGCAGTCAAGAGGAGTCCGGGAAACTACAATTCGTAGCATGTGGACCAACCAGCCAAACTTGGACAAAAACTACATCAAATCGTTTGCAAAATTCTAATACATAAAGCAAGGTTGTCAGAATTGAGTTTTTACATTGATTCGTTTTGCTTAGATAGAATCGAAACGTAAACTCGACTCGTAAAATCACCGCGTTTAGAATTTACTCTATGTATTATATATTTATTTATAGTATCAAATCACCGGATAATTTATAATATTATTTATATATTTTTAATATATATTCAATATTTATTTTATGTTATACTACTAAATTAAAGTTAGTTAGATTACAATATTTTATAAAACTAGTTTGAAGTACTTTTCTCTTAATATATTGGGGTCTGATTGTAATATTTCAAACATTAAGGGTTTATATATAATAATTGAAATTTATTAATTTTACTATTCATCATCTCCCCCAACCAAAACCCTAACTCACGCCCAAATCATCATCTCCACCTAGAGTCGGATTCTGATTTCTGATGAAAGTTCCAAATCATCCTTCGCAGAGCACGACATGGCTTTCAAATCTTACTGAACTATTTTCTTTTTCACAATAGGAGCTTTCAAATCTTATCGAGCTATAGCTGGGCAAGCTCCACGGTAGATCCGCCCCTGATTAAGAGTCAACATAAGTTAGGCCATTGTTTTACATTAGAGTAACTTAGTGATGAGTCGAATTCTCGACTCATTTACATATCCATTTATGAAGAATTTTGGTTCGACTCATTTACATATCCATTTATGAAGAGTTTTGGTCCATTCTCGGTGCTAATTTGATGCCATTTGACCCTCTTGCTTGCTATTTCAGGTTAGAAACCATTCCTACGATCCTTGGGCTCAAAAGATCAATTCTCGAGAAAACCGAAGTTTCGGAGCAAAATATGGTGTTTCGGGCAAAACAGGGCAAACCGACATTGCTGGCGTATTTTGGAGGCACAGATCGCATTTGATGTCCGATTTAGTTGATTCAAAACTTTTTAGAAAGATAACTCAAAGGGCTACAACTCTTTAGTTTAAGACAAGACCTAATTCCGACGTTAAGACCTCCAAACAGCCAGCGGAAGCTCGCCCAAGCTCCAGGAAGCTCGCCCGAGTCTCGCATATGCAGCGCGCTGACTCCAAAAGACCCGCACGGGTCTGACCAAGCCCGCCCGGGTCTACTCTGCTGCATGCTCTGCTCCATTTCACACTCAAGACTCGCCCGAGTCCCACCAAGACCCGCCCGGGTCTTCCCTGAAAATCAGATTTTTGACTTTCGAACTTATAAATAGAAAATGATGGTTTTGACCTAGGGTGTGGCAAAAACTAGGGTTTTAGAGCACGAAATATTGAGGGATTCTATAAAGAACAAGCTACCAAGGCTTCAAGGGGATCATCCATTGATGATTGAAGATCATTGGTTCATTCTTTCCATTGTATCTTCATCTATGTACTCAATACAATTTGTGTTTGTCTATGAACATGAATTGTGAGTGGTGTTTTGTATTCTAGGGTCTTATGGACCTCATGTGTGTTAATACTCCTAATCTATAATGAATCAATGTTAGAATAACATGTTTAATAACATGTTTGGATGATTGTGAATCTACTTGGATGTAATGTCAATTCTATGCCCACCAAGTGTTTGATAAAATGCCTAAGTGGTCTAGAAACATGAATTTGAGGTTGAGTGTTCTAGCGAAAGAGACTAAGAGTTCTAGAACGAAGTAGATTCAGCCTTGTTAGGTGGTGATCACTAGCGTGACCCATCTTGGCATTGAGATAGGCTTGATCTTAAACTGCTCATTGGCATTGATCATTGAGCTAGCGCTAATGATTGAGAACCTTGAGTAGGACGTGAGCTAACAACATCTAGTGATTGAAGCTCACGTGCGAGGTGCTTCTTCCTTAAATCGAGTAACAACATCTAGCGATTGAATTTGATTTAATAGTCGCACGCCTTAATCTAATCATATAAAACAAGTATCTTGCATGAAATTGAATTCTTGGAGTCTAAAACACACATGAGTGAAGTAGTTCCCTAGAGTACACCCTTTGCCTTGGTAGTGACCCTATCTCTAGTTTCCTTAGATTGTTTACATTGTTTATAAGAATTTGCTCTAGCAATCACATCAAAACCAACCCTTCGTAATTAGGATAGACTTATCGGAACAGAATCGAATAGTGCTCATAAGTTTAGAATTGTGACGGAGCGCACTACACTGTCGTTAAGGTGCAATGTTATCTGTACAAATAAATTTATATTTTCCGCTACTCGCGACTACACTACTGGGTAGTAAGTGGTAAGTAGGGGTCGAACCCAAGGGAATTAGAGGGATAACTGTTCTTTAGGGGATCGTATGTTGAGTGATTTTAGGTCGATTGCGGACTTACTGCTAATTACTAAGCTACTGTTTTTGTTTTTTTTTGTTTTTTATGCGGAAAAGTAAATACTGAAAATAAATACTGAAAATAAAGGAGTTAAGGGAAGAAGACTTACAGTGGGTGATGCGTGATTGCGATTCCTTCGGTAGATGAGCGGTTGATGGTTGTAGTTGATCGAGCAGTTTATAAAAGTAAAAACAGGGGGTTTTGTAATTCAAGGAAAACATTCAGTTTCAGGGGCCTTGTATCATAGCCTGTTTATTGTTTTAGTAACCCTTCTAAGTATTCAAACGTGTATCAAGGCCTTTTCCGGCGCTCGATTTGCCACACTGTCTAGTCTTTTGCAAAAGTGTTCGAAAGTGAATCAAGGCCATTTCAAGCACTCGACTTGCAACACTGTCTAGTCTTTTGCAAAAAACGTAAAGCCCTTGTTCTACTTAGACTAGCACCCCATTTCAAGGTATACTAGCCTATGTGCATCCATTTTGGGTTGTCTTTTCCGATTTACCCAAAATGGTGTTTGAGAGAGATCAAACTCCTCAGATAAGCTTTGTCATTTCAAGCATCCACTTACCCGAGTATGTTTGCGAACTTCCACGGAAGAGCTTTGCCATTTCAAGCATCCACTCAACCTTGGAAGTTCTGATCTAATATATGGCACATAGAACAAGTTTTGAATACAGAGAAAAGAAACTAAAAGAATTAAAACATTTTATAATACAAGTACGCCCCTTTAACCGAATAAAGAGTTTAGCTACGAATATCCATAGAGGTGGATACCATAGCTAAATACTCAGGGGTTTTTGAAAACAGTAAGAGGAGAAGGGGTGGAATACTCAAGAACCAACAGGAGTATTCCTAATTCCTACTGAATACTCAAGAACCAACAGGAGTATTCTCTAAAGTATAATACTCAAGAACAAACAGGAGTATTATTTCCAATCAGTATAATACTCAAGAACAAACAGGAGTATTATTTCCAAAACCAAACCAAACTTACAAAGTAACAAAACTTAGAGAGAGAAGTGTATTGTTGATTTTTGGGATGATACAAATGAGGAGGAGGAGCTCTCCTTTTATAGGCTAAGGGAGGAGGAATGGAGGGTGGAGATGGTGGCATGTGGTGTTGCATCCAAGGGTGGAGGAGGAGGAGATGAAGATGTGGTGGAGGAGCCACCACATGGCAAGCTCTCATGGAGCTTCATTTAGCCGCCGGTTGGAGGTCCAAATGGAGGGGAGTTTATTGGCTTTGGCCACCTCCAAGCCAAAGCCACCGGTCACCCAAGGAGGAGGAGGGGAGGAAGCCACCCATGAGTCATCTTCTTCACCAAAGCCGCCGGTCACTAGGTCCATGGATGAGTTTTGACAGTTTTGTGCAGTCTTTTCACAAAACTATCAATCCAATTTTGCTCTGGTCTGACTTTGATTGTTCCTCGGTTGGATTTAATTTGAGTAATTCCTACGTCAGGATCTTGAGATTCTTCATTCAGCGTCTGATCTTAACCTTGGATTGACTCGTAATATCTTTTCAGCGTAAAATCCTCTCCTTAGCGTGTTTTCTCTCTAAGCGCCAAAATACCCTGTAGAAATAAATCGGGACTAACAAGCAGAAGTTAAATAGACCAACAGTCTAATTTGGTGGGTTTTATTGTGTTTTTGATTCGTATAATTATGGTCCATCAAATCACCCCACACTTTTAGTTGTTCGTCCCGAACAATGCTATTAAAGGGCGGCACTCTAAGTTTGGTTTTAAAATATGAAATTTAGACTGTGGGACTCGATTTATCCTAATTCATGCATTGCTTACTTATTACCAAATTGAACAGTGTAAATAAATAGAAGTAACTTGATACTTGTACCTCCGTGCTGAGATGCAAATTATTCTGGATGTTTCGGGAGATAGCCCTTTTTAGGCTTCTGGACTGCAACCTCGGGATTGTCTCTCACTATATGGTTTCCTTGTAGCTTTCTCCAGCACGTGATTCGGTTCGGGTTTCAATAGTTTGAGTACTTTGATTTTCTTTTGGCGAGGGACTGCTTTTTGTAGTGAATCGGCCTTTGGCCTTTGATTTGACTCTTTGAGTACTTCACTTTTTGTTCGGTTAAAACCTTCACAATTTTGGGCCTTTGGCCTCTTGATTTGCTTCTTCGAGCTTTTCGCCTTTTTGTGGCTTTGCTAGTCCATTTTCTCAAGCCTTTTTGGGAGGTCCAATCATCGCCCGCAAGCCTATGGAAATACCTCCCCGCTCCTCTCATCGTTGTTGTTTCGTGCGGGTCAAGATGAGGGTCGCTCATCTATTTTCTCGGCTACTTTGACTAGAGAGAGGACGGTCTGATTCCCGTCCTCGCCTTTTTTCTTTTTTTTGCATAAACACTGCATGGCGGAGATGACTTCAATCTTCACTGAAACCCGAAGTGCATCCTCCACTGACTTCGAAAACCATATAGTTTGATTCAATCCTTCGATTGCTTGCCAAGCCTCTCTAGGGCATTTCTATCAACTCCACATCCCTAGTTATCTTAGCACAAAGGGACAAATGAGAAGTTACGTTCTAAGTTTTTAGACAGTTGAATTTTCATAAGGTAAATGCATGAATTTTAGATCTATCTTTTTCACATTCTTAAGTTCATATTTTCAAAAAGATAATATTTAAAAAAGAAAAAGAAAAACATGTTATTTATTTATTTACACATGCGGATCTCACCCCACACTTTTGAACGAAGTCGTGCCTTTCAGCACTACTTAGTTCAAAAGCCATGCAAGCAGACAATTACGAGAAGGAAATGATATTAAGGAAAAGGGAAGGACAGAACTCCCTTTAAGGTGTCGAGTAAACGACATGGCTCGAGGCTGGATAATCGAGGGAGTTGGGCTGGGGCCTTGAACTCTCAGCGTAGCCCTGACTGGCTTAATGTTGCACCCAAGTCCGATTCCTGAATAGTCAAATCTTCTATGCACCAAGTGGGTGAGAGCGACTTATTGATAAAAACTAAAAGACAGAAAATAAAAAACAGAAAATTGAAGTGCGGAAAGTAAGATAGTGTCGGGTTACCTCCCGACCAGTGCACTTGTTTAACGTCGTTGGCTCGACAGTACCTTATTCCTGGATCACTGGTTGGGATCCCATGGGTGGCTTAGGTCGAATTTTTCCACCGTTCCTGTGTTGCTTTTTGCCTTGCCTTTTCCCGATTTCTTGCGAGATGATGTGCTAGGGTCCAGTTCCCCTTGTTCTGATGGTGTCTCCTTCCAACGTCTCTGAGAAGGTGAGGGACCTTTGACCACTAGCTTCTTGAACTGGGTTTTCTGGTTTTAAGGCTGCCTTGTCTGGTCATGGCGAAAACATGCTCCATTGAGGAGTCGTTCTGCTCAGGCCCTTTTCCCATCCTCTTTTCAGCCTCTTCATGGATCACATAGTTTTTAGCGATTTGCCTATTGATCGAGGGGAAAAGTCGGGAAGCTTGCATCTTAAGGCTCGGTTCTGCCTCGTCGTGTTTGTTTGTGAGGAACTGGTCATAGATGGTTTTGGCTGCTTGGGTGATAATAGCTGGGTATGGCTTTGGCAGCATGTCGGTGGTATTATGGACTTCTTCCATTGCTGATACTTCCTCATTGCTCCCGACACTTTCTATATCCCAGTCTTCTGATGGCTCGGGAATCTCTTCTGATGGCTCGGGAGTTTCTTCTCTTTTTGTCTGCATTTCTCCGTCAGCCTCGGGTATTCGTTTTGTGGCTGCGGCCATGTCATTTATGAGGTACCACATGTCTGCAATGGTTAAGTTCCTGGCTGATCTTCTCATTGCTTCGTTTATCCTTGTCAGATCATCGGCCTTCATCCCACGAAGAAATTTTTGAAGCAGAACTTTCTTCGTGAATCCATGGTGCGGGCAGTTTGAGACGATGGTGTCATAGCTCGTGTAGTATTCGTCCAAGGTCTCATCCCGGGATTGTTGTAGGCACATGATCTTCTCACGAGTTTGTTATCGTAAGGATGGAGGGGAAAATTCTTCCAGAAATGGAACGCAGAGGTCCACAAAATGTACTGCACTGCTAGCGGTTGACGTGTAATACCAGATCGTTGCGAAATCAGTTAGAGAGAATTTGAAGCATTTAAGCTTAAATTCCTCTAACATTTCATTTGCAGGTTTAATGAGGTGGCAGACGTGGTGAAAGTTTCGGCAGTGTTGTACTGGGTCTTCTCCATCCGTACCTCCGAAAAGTGGCGGATGTCGTGTTGTCCATGCATATGAAGGGGGTTGTGTCATGAGGACATAGGAGGGAAAGAACAAGTAATCCGATGGCTAATTCCCCGGCAACGGCGCCAATTTGACGGAGCGCACTACACTGTCATTAAGGTGCAATGTTCTCTGTACAAATAAATTTATATTTTCCGCTACTCGCGACTACACTACTGGGTAGTAAGTGGTAAGTAGGGGTCGAACCCGAGGAAATTAGAGGGATAACTGTTCTTTAGGGGATTGTATGGTGAGTGATTTTAGGTCGATTGCGGACTTACTGCTAATTACTAAGCTACTGTTTTTGTTTTTTTTATGCGAAAAAGTAAATACTGAAAATAAATACTGAAAATAAAGGAGTTAAGGGAAGAAGACTTACAGTGGGTGATGCGTGATTGCGATTCCTCCGGTAGATGAGCGGTTGATGGTTGTAGTTGATCGAGCAGTTTATAAAAGTAAATACAGGGGGTTTTGTAATTCAAGGAAAACATTCGGTTTCAGGGGCCTTGTATCATAGCCTGTTTATTGTTTTAGTAACCCTTCTAAGTATTCAAACGTGTATCAAGGCCTTTTCCGGCGCTCGATTTGCCACACTGCCTAGTCTTTTGCAAAAGTGTTCGAAAGTGAATCAAGGCCATTTCAAGCACTCGACTTACAACACTGTCTAGTCTTTTGCAAAAAACGTAAAGCCCTTGTTCTACTTAGACTAGCACCCCATTTCAAGGTATACTAGCCTATGTGCATCCATTTTGGGTTGTCTTTTCCGATTTACCCAAAATGGTGTTTGAGAGAGATCAAACTCCTCAGATAAGCTTTGCCATTTCAAGCATCCACTTACCCGAGTATGTTTGCGATTTTCCACGGAAGAGCTTTGTCATTTCAAGCATCCACTCAACCTTGGAAGTTCTGATCTAATATATGGCACATAGAACAAGTTTTGAATACAGAGAAAAGAAACTAAAAGAATTAAAACATTTTATAATACAAGTACGCCCCTTTAACCGAATATAGAGTTTAGCTACGAATATCCATAGAGGTGGATACCATAGCTAAATACTCGGGAGTTTTTGAAAACAGTAAGAGGAGAAGGGGTGGAATACTCAAGAACCAACATGAGTATTCCTAATTCCTACTGAATACTCAAGAACCAACAGGAGTATTCTCTAAAGTATAATACTCAAGAACAAACATGAGTATTATTTCCAATCAGTATAATACTCAAGAACAAACAGGAGTATTATTTCCAAAACCAAACCAAACTTACAAAGTAACAAAACTTAGAGAGAGAAGTGTATTGTTGATTTTTGGGATGATACAAATGAGGAGGAGGAGCTCTCCTTTTATAGGCTAAGGGAGGAGGAATGGAGGGTGGAGATGGTGGCATGTGGTGTTGCATCCAAGGGTGGAGGAGGAGGAGATGAAGATGTGGTGGAGGAGCCACCACATGGCAAGCTCTCATGGAGCTTCATTTAGCCGCCGGTTGGAGGTACAAATGGAGGGGAGTTTATTGGCTTTGGCCACCTCCAAGCCAAAGCCACCGGTCACCCAAGGAGGAGGAGGGGAGGAAGCCACCCATGAGTCATCTTCTTCACCAAAGCCGCCGGTCACTTGGTCCATGGATGAGTTTTGACAGTTTTGTGCAGTCTTTTCACAAAACTATCAATCCAATTTTGCTCCGGTCTGACTTTGATTGTTCCTCGGTTGGATTTAATTTGAGTAATTCCTACGTCAGGATCTTGAGATTCTTCATTCAGCGTCTGATCTTGACCTTGGATTGACTCGTAATATCTTTTCAGCGTAAAATCCTCTCCTTAGCGTGTTTTCTCTCTAAGTGCCAAAATACCCTGTAGAAATAAATCGGGACTAACAAGCAGAAGTTAAATAGACCAACAGTCTAATTTGGTGGGTTTTACTGTGTTTTTGATTCGTATAATTATGGTCCATCAAATTGCTCCTTGGACGACCCGGTACTTACCGGTCAAATATAAATTGTTTTTGACTTGTACCTAAAAACTACAACGTCAAAATGGCACCGTTGCCGGGGAGCAATGAATTAACTAGAGCACTAGAGTAGATTTTGTGAGATTGGGACTATTCTTGTAAATATTTTTCCTTTTCTTTTGTACATTCTTTACACTCATATCCCTTGCTAACTTTTGTTCTATTTTTTGCGAGGATGGATTCATACAACCAACAAGTCTCTTACAATGAACAATATTACCAAGAGGAGGAGCAACAAAATGCATATTGGGAAGAGCATGGCTATCCGACACATTCGTACTCTTCTTATCGGGATGATAGCCAATACTCATTTGAAGATGACTCCTACCCTACCTATCCTCTAAATCCTCAACCTAGTGCCAATGAACTCTTCTATAGAGAATTGCTAAACTCCTTGAATGGAAATGAGAGGGTTAGCCAAGAAGAAGACTCCTACCGTCCCTATCCTCTACTAAATCCACAACCTATGGACAAGGAACTCTTCTACAAGGAATTGCTAAACTCTTTGAATGAAAGTGAGAGGGTTAGACAAGAAACTATGGCCTCTTTACAAGCTTCTTATGCCAAGATGCACCAAGACAACTTAGACATGCTCGGAACTTTTAGTGCATCAACACAATAATGGGGTCAATCAAATGAAAATGAGGACTTGGATGACGAAGAAGAGGTGTCCAAAGAAGAAGTTCATGAATCTATTGCCTCAAGACAAAAATGGGATCAAGCAATGGAGGATGAGTTCATTAGAGCCGCTCGTAAAGCTTTTGATGAGGCATGGGATGGTGAATCTTGCACCGAGGATGAGTTGGAACATGAAAGTGCACCACCCTTCACTACTAGCACGTTTCAAGATCAATCGGTTGAGAACACACAAGATATCACCATTCCATCAACGCCTTGGCTCTCCGACGAGGAATTCTTCAACGATGACGACTCATGCATAGAAGAAATATCTTTTTCAAATGAAGAAGACCTCCTCCCTCCCGCTATAGAAGAGCCTAAAAGTGAACCCGATTCTCTTGTTGATGATGGATTAGAGGAAGAGGATATTGAGCCACAAGAACTTCAAGGGTATAGAGACTTTGTTGAGGTATTCATGGAAGAGACTAATGAGTCACCTCGCGCGCAAGGAAATGAAAGTTTAATGAGGGAGATTGAGGATTGGGCGCATAAGGACATCATTGTAAAACTCAAGGAAGGTATGCCCATCAAACTCGAGACAAGTTTTGAAGACCCTTTCTTTACTACGACGTCTCGAGAAAAGTTTTGGAGCTTCTTGCCCTACTTTGAAAGATTAATCGGAAAAAGCTCCCATGGCCCCTTAGTTCTTAAGGGATGCACATTCTTAAAGAGGTCATGCTCCCAAAGGAAAGTCCATTGTAGACTTGATGGGAAGAAATTCAAATGGGATTTGAAGGTGGATTGACACGCCAATTACCCAAGGCCTCGTGAGAAGGGATCCTAGCAAAAGACTTCTCACGAGTGATTCTATGGGACGCTTTGCTACGTCTTTGCCAAGACGGGAAAAACTAGGCCCTCTCGGGAGGTAACCCGTTGTAAGTTGTTTCATTCTCGCTCTTTAAGTTTAAGTGTTTGACATGATTTTGAGTGGCTTAGACTCTAAGTGTGGAATGTGATATTTATGATTAGTGGGTAAAATTTTAAGTGTGGAGTGAGTTCTACTCACTCCAATTCCACTTCACATTTCCAAGTCCCTCCACCTCACCCTCAATATATCTATGATTGATGATGTCGCCCTATGTGTTCATGTGCCTTATTTGAGTTTGATAGATTGAAACTATTTTGTTATATCATGCTATAACTTTAGTTTCAAATTTTTGTTGGCACTTAAGACACCTTGTGCACGTTTTGGAGGATGTGATTTACCTTCCTTGTTTGAATTCTATTAAACTTATGCCATGATGTTATCGTGTGACTTGTGATGCTATCTTGCTCATACTTGAGTTTTACATTACCTTGTATGTCACTTGTTACTTGTAACCTCTCATGTGTTATTGTCATCAAGGAAGTATTTGCATCATGTACAATCAAGTTTAGCACAATGACGTTTTTTTCTATTGGTGGGGCACATGTTCAAACGAGGGGAGTTCCTATGCGCCTATATCTCATTTTCTTTATTGGCTGCGCTTAGGGACTAAGCTAGATTTTAAGTGTGGAGTGGGTAATCACATAGTTCACTCATATCATGCCATGCATATCATTGTTGAATGGACACTTGCATTCATGTACTTTATCCCAATTTTATAAGTGTTATACTACTAAAGGCTTGTTACTATCATCTCTCAACTTCTATAAGTCACATCTAGCTTGCAATTCCCTTTTACATGATTGAGAGTCCAAAACCAAGCTAGCACTATTGAATGCTCATTCTTGTGAATCAATTTCATTGCTATCTTGTGCCTATCTAGAAATCTAAGTATTTTTCACGCACGCTTTGAAAAGTTTTAGCAAGCACGTTTTGAAACCTTCATGAAAAACTTAAACCTCTCGATTGCTTTTAGGTGACTTTAGCTCTCTTGTCTCGTGCCTTGTTTGTGGTTGATCCTCGCACATTCCATATTCACATTGGGCATATTGTCAAGTTTTAAGTGTGGAGTCAAAAGAAGGCATTCAAACAAAAATCCCATTCAAGAAAATTTACATGGTCAAAGAGGGCAAAGCCTCGACCAAAAACTTTCTCAAGTGCACGAGAAGTTTTGTGCAAAAACATACAAATGCCGGGGGTTAGGAAGGTAAGTTCCCCCTCGAAAGCATTTGTAGGCCAAAGGCCAAGTAAAAATCACTTAACCTTGACTTTATGCCCTTCCATCATCTCTTATATGTGTGAGTTCACCACGTGCATTGTGTGCTAGCAAGTTGAGCTTTAGGACGACCCTTGTGATTCCACGTGAGCTATTGATTGGTTTATGCTTGTTTTAAGAACTTTTTTTTGTCGAACTCCTCTTTTCTTATGGATTACTACCTTAGCGTCTAAAACTTGGAAATGAGTTATATCGTGAACCCGTGGACTAGCCCTAGCTAGCATAGGTGATCGAACGACGTTTTTGTGCAAAAAGCTTTAACCATCTTTCAAAAGCCTTGCTTCATAAAATGAATAGACTTTTGGGTTAGGCACTTGATAGCACTAGAATTGACTTCCTTGAATGTGCACCCTCACGTGAACTTAAACAGTTTGAAAACTCTCTTGAAATGTACAGTGATTGTGATGCTAGCTTGGGATGTGAAGTAAGTTTTGAGAAATCCATGCCTTAATTGTTAAACACTCTTGTTTTCACTCTTATGGGATAAGTGTATTTTGGGATTTGTGAGTATTCCCTTTTCTAAAAACTCTCACGAGACTATAACTCGTCCACTAGGGTAGCCTAGGGGTTTAAAGGCTTGGTGCATATGCTAAATGCACTCGTAACACCTACGAAAAGGAGTTAGATTGTAAATATGTGTTAGAATAGTTAGAAATAAAAGTTTGAGACATTAAATGGATGATAGGAGCAAATGGACGTTGAACATAATGACTTAGCTATTCGCCATTTGTTTCTCTTTGGCTTGATTTTATTGTTTGCTCGGGACGATCAAACTCTAAGTGTGGAGTGTTTTGATGAGTCGAATTCTCGACTCATTTACATATCCATTTATGAAGAGTTTTGGTCCATTCCCGGTGCTAATTCGATGCCATTTGACCCTCTTGCTTGCTATTTCAGGTTAGAAACCATTCCTACGATCCTTGGGCTCAAAAGATCAATTCTCGAGAAAACCGAAGTTTCGGAGCAAAATATGGTGTTTCGGGCAAAACAGGGCAAACCGACCTTGCCGTCGTATTTTGGACGCACAGATCGCATTTGATGTCCGATTTAGTTGATTCAAAGCTTGTTAGAAAGATAACTCAAAGGGGCTACAACTCTTTAGTTTAAGACAAGATCTAATTCGGACGTTAGGACCTCCAAACAACCACCGGAAGCTCGCCCGAGCTCCAGGAAGCTCGCCCGAGTCTCGCATATGCAGCGCGCTGACTCCAAAAGACCGGAACGGGTCTGACCAAGCCCGCCCGAGTCTACTCTGCTGCGTGCTCTGCTCCATTTCACACTCAAGACTCACCCGAGTCCCACCAAGACCCGCCCGGGTCTTCCCTGAAAATCAGATTTTTGACTTTCAAACTTATAAATAGAAAATGATGGTTTTGACCTAGGGTGTGGCAAAAACTAGGGTTTTAGAGCACGAAATATTGAGGGATTCTAGAGAGAACAAGCTACCAAGACTTCAAGGGGATCATCCATTGAAGATTGAAGATCATTGGTTCATTCTTTCCATTGTATCTTCATCTATGTACTCAATACAATTTGTGTTTGTCTATGAACATGAATTGTGAGTAGTGTTTTGTATTCTAGGGTCCTATGGACCTCATGTGTGTTAATACTCCTCATCTATAATGAATCAATGTTAGAATAACATGTTTAATAACATGTTTGGATGATTGTGAATCTACTTGGATGTAATGTCAATTCTATGCCCACCAAGTGTTTGATAAAATGCCTAAGTGGTCTAGAAACATGAATTTGAGGTTGAGTGTTCTAGCGAACGAGACTAAGAGTTCTAGAACGAAGTAGATTCACCCTTGTTAGGTGGTGATCACTAGCGTGACCCATATTAGCATTGAGATAGGCTTGATCTTAAACCGCTCATTGGCTATTGATCATTGAGCTAGCGCTAATGATTGAGAACCTTAAGTAGGACGTGAGCTAACAACATCTAGCGATTGAAGCTCACGTGCGAGGTGCTTCTTCCTTAAATTGAGTAACAACATCTAGCGATTGAATTTGATTTAATAGTCGCACGCCTTAATCTAATCATATAAAACAAGTATCTTGCATGAAATTGAATTCTTGGAGTCTAAAACACACATGAGTGAAGTAGTTCCCTAGAGTACACCCCTTGCCTTGGTAGTGACCCTATCTCTAGTTTCCTTAGATTGTTTACATTGTTTATATGCATTTGCTCTAGCAATCACATCAAAACCAACCCTTCGTAATTAGGATAGACTCATCGGAACAGAATCGAATAGTGCTCATAAGTTTAGAATTGCTCCTTGGACGACCCGATACTTACCGGTCAAATATAAATGTTTTTGATCATGCACTAAAAACTGCACGTCACTTAGTTAATGTATTGAGATTAGAAGATTTAAATCCACATCTTATGGATCTTGCATCCTCCCCTTTTTGCTATAAAAAGGGTGCAAATGCAATGAGAAAAATACACCTTAAGCTTCCTTCTTACTCATCCTAAAAGCTCTCACTTATCTCTCTCACAAACAATCTTGTATTAGTGTTTTGTTGAAGACGTTATCAGCACGAACGCTCTCCACTTTCATACCGTAAATTTTGAACAAAGATTCGATAAAAGGTTAAGTGTTTTCCTCACTTGTTGATGAGTCGAATTCTCGGCTCATTCATCTCTCCAATTACGAAGAGTTTTGGTCCATTCCCGGTGCTAATCTAGTGTTCATTGACCCTTATTCTTACGTTTCAGGTTAAAAGCAGCTATCCCTTGATGACGAGGCTTAAAGATCAAAACCGCAAGAAATATCAAGCTTTTGGAGCAAAAAGTGACCAGGGAAGAGGTTCAACCGGGCGGCTGAAATGTCAGCTATGGGTTGAACCGGCCGATTGAGTTTCAGGCCATTAGGGGTGAAGTCCCTGAGGTATTGAGCCGCCCGGTTCAAATGCCTTCACAAGTTGAACCGCCCGATTCAAGGACTCAGAATGTTCTTGCCCAAGCTCCCCTGCTCGAACCGGCCGGCTCAAATTCCTTCACACGGTTGAACCGACCGGTTGAGTCGTCAAGACAGGATCTTTTTACTGCTTACTATAAATAGAAACCTAGGGTTTTGAACAAAAAAGGCTGGATTTTAGAGAAAAGACAAGGGATTTTCGAAGTTCATCATTCAAGTGAAGCACTCCAAGGATATAGGGGGACTCTTAATCCTACTTCCTTATTTTCATCTTGTTGATTCTTCTTTTTCTTTTGGAAACCCACTACTAGTGTTTGTCCATGAACATGAATAGTGAGTAGTCCTTTAGTTTCTAGGGGTCTATGGATCTCCTTGGTGTATGAAACTCATTACCTATTGATTATATGCATGAATGAATACTTGTTATGGTTTGTGAATTTACTTGGAATGAATGTCTATTCTATGCCCACCAAGTGTTTGATAAAATGCCTAAGTGAACTAGAAACATGAATTTGAAGTTGAGTATTCTAGCGAACGATACTAATGATTCTAGAATGAAGTAAATTCACCCTTGTCAAGTGACGATCATTAGCGTGACTCATTTTGGCATTGAGATAGGCTTGATCGTAAACCGCTCATTGGTTATCAATTACTCAACTAGCGTTGATGATTGAAAGCCCTTGAGTAGGACATGAGCTAACAATATCTAGCGATTGAAGCTCACGAGCGAGGTGTCTTTTCCTTAAATCGAATAACAACATCTAGCGATTGAATTAGATTTAATAGGGACACTCCTAAATCTAACATTTACATTGTTCGTTCTTGCATGAAATTGAACCGTTAAGAGTCGAATGCACCAACGAGGGAAGTAGTACCCTAGGAGCGTCTTTTAAAATCTTGAAAACAACTTTTTACATTGCATTAATCATTGTTTGATAATTGATAATCACAATTCTCACAACCAATTGGAAATAGACTTATTGAGTAAAATTGAATAGTGATCCTAGGTTTACAATTGCTCCTTGGACGACCCGATACTTACCGGTCATTATAAATTGTTTTTGACTGTACTAAAAATACAACGTTCACTTGTCTCTCAACTTCCGCTTAATTCTTCATCTGTTCTACCTGGATATCATAAGGGGTTCACTACCTCAAAGGGAGATCTACTCTCCCTCTTCCACAATTCCAGATTGTGACTTGATATCTGGGTTTTTCTGGATGAAAAAAAAAACCGAGAATTCCATTGCTTTTTGCTTTGTTTTCTTTGGAATTCGATCCTATTACGACAACGGTTATGTATGTTTTACTTTAAATACTTCTCACAACTTGTTTTACTTTCTTAATGCATAACAATATATTATTATGTAGTGGCGGATTATCCCCTCATAATAAAGTGTTGTGATTTTACAACTTGTTTTACTTTCTTATCTTATAACAACATATTATTATGTTGTGCGGATTACCACCCCACAGTAAAGTGTTGTGACCTGCAAAGTAACTATCTTTACTTTAAATACTTCATTTTCTTTGAACTGCATAATTTATTTGATGATCTTAGTGCTCAACGGTAACAAACGGTAACATAACAGCTAATTTGTTCCTTATAAATTCGATTTCATTCACCATACAAAATCACATTCATTCTCTCTACTACTACATAATCTTCTCAAGAAAACCTTGCCATAAAATGTCTCGTCTAATGCTAGTTTTTGTTTTCATAATTATTTTTGTAATTACTGTTTGTGTCCTCACCGGAGATGTTCCGACGGATGAATTTTATCATTGTTTAAAAATGCTTGTAATAATGTATACCTTTTTCTTCTTTACACTATTTGTATACTTGTATATCTTGAACTAATAAAAATTACTTGTTTTGTTTTCGTTAACATCATGACAAACTTGGTGAAACTAGACTTTAGTCCCCTTGACATTGCTGGAACCAATTACATGTCCTGGACAACGGACATAGAAATACATTTGCAATCAATGAGTCTCATTGAGACAATCAAGGAGGGAAATGGACCCTCAGAAATAGACATGGCAAAATCTTTGATTTTCATTCACCGTCATCTACATGAGGATCTACAAAATGAGTACCTCACAGTGAAAAACCCATGTGAAATGTGGAAAAATCTCAAAGAGAGATATGACCATCAAAAGGCTGTGATGCTCCCAATTTACCGCGATGAATGGACCGCTTTACGATTCCAAGACTTTAAAAAGGTCAGTGAATACAACTCTGTAATGTTTAGAATTGTAACCCATTTGAGGTTCTGCGGAGATGTAAAAACAGATGATGAAATGCTGGAAAAGACTTTTTCCACATTTCATGCATCAAATGTGACCCTGCAACAACAATATCATGTGCGGGGTTTCCAAAGGTATTCAGAACTGATTGCTTGTCTCCTCATCGCGGAGAAAAATAACGAGCTGCTCATAAAAAACCATTAATCTCGCCCGACTGGCTCAAAGGCATTTCCTGAAGCGAATGCTGTTCGTTTCGACATAACTGAACATAGAGATCATCTTCAGGGTCGAGAGCATAGTCGAGGTCGTGGGCGAGGTCGAGGTCGTGGATGAGGTCATGGTCAAGGACGTGGTCGAGGTGGTTATTTTCATAATTCACATTATAAGATCACCAAATATGGCCACAAGAACCATCAAGATGGGGGAGGAATCATGAGAATCCCTACAAAAGGGAAAATGACCCCAGCCCCCTCGAAAGGTTATGAAACTACTTGTTACAGATGCGGGACCAAAGGCCATTGGGCTAAAGTCTGTCGAGCTCCAAAGCACTTATGCGAGCTCTATCAGAAATTTGAAAAGGGGAAGGGGAAGGAAGTCAACTTCATTGAGAAACCGACAAATGACTCCACCCACTTTGATGCATCCAATTTTGTGAGTCTGGGTGACAACTTCAATGAGCACACAGATGATGGGACTATGTAATCCCCTTTTTGGGAATGAAGCCAAGTTGTCCGATGTTTATCTGCATGTTTTCTTTTAAGATCTGAAATAAACTAGTACAATGTTTTATTCCATTACCTTTCTTAACATATTCTTTGTTTTTATTTAAAGTTTTAATATGGAGAAAGATAATCATCAAGCCAACAAAGGGATTAACATTGAAGAAATTTGCATACTTGATTGTGGGACAACGCACACTATCCTGAAGGATAAAAGATATATTTAAAAGATAAAACCAACACTAACAATTGTGAATACAATATCAGGTCCTGCAGACCTGGTTGAGGGAATTGGCATGGCAAACTTTACATTGCCGAATGGCACAAAATTTACGATAAATGATGCCTTATTTTCACCAAGGTCCAAAGGAAACTTGTTAAGTTTTAATGATATATATTCTCATGGATTTGATACTCAGTCTATAATTGAAAATAGCATGAAATATATGTTGCTCACAACATATAAATCTGGAACTAAATGTGTTTTAGAAAAACTACCAATGCTCCCTACCGGATTGCATTATACATATTTGAATGCAATTGAGTCATTCTGGTAGTTATCAAACCTTCAGCACTAACCACATGGCATGACCAATTGAGTCATTCTGGTTCAACTATGATGCGAAGAATACTTGAAAATTCACAAGGGCATCCACTGAAGGATCAAAAGATCCCTCAAGGAAATGTTTTCCCATGTAAAGCTTGTTCTCTAGGAAAGCTGATCATAAGGCCTTCACCGAGAAAGATTGAAGCGGAATCACCTATGTTTCTTGAACGAATTCAAGGTGATATATGTGGGCCTATTTACCCACCATGTGGACTATTTTGATACTTCTTAGTATTGATAGATGCCTCTAGCAAATGGTCACACGTATGTCTGTTATCAACCCGCAATATGGTATTTGCAAAATTGCTTGCTCAAATAATCAAATTATGAGCTCAATTTCCTGATCATACAATCAAGAAAATCAGACTTGATAATGCCGGTGAATTCACATCTCATCCATTCGATGATTATTGTATGTCAGTTGGGATTACGGTTGAGCATCCTGTTGCTCATGTCCATACACAAAAGGGTCTGGCCGAATCACTGATCAAACGCCTTCAGCTTATTGCTAGGCCTTTGGTAATGAGAACAATGCTCCCTACTTTGGTATGGGTCCATGCAATATTACATGCTGCGGCATTAATTTGCATCAGACCGAGTCCATATCATAAGTACTCTCCACTACAACTTGTATTCGGCCAGGAACCAAATATATCCCATCTAAGGATTTTTGGTTGTGCTATTTATGTGCCTATTGCACCACCCCAAAGATAAAAGATGGGACCACAGAGAAGTCTTGGCATTTATGTAGGCTTCGAAATTCCATCTATTGTTAAATATCTAGAACCTCAAACTGGCAATGTTTGCACAGCTCGTTTTGCTGATTGCCATTTTCATGAGGAAAAGTTTCCAACATTAGGGGGAGAAAGAAAACAGTTGGAAAAAGAAATTAGTTGGTGTGTACCAACATTATTGCATCTTGATCCCTACACAAAGGATTGTGAAGGGAAAGTACAAAGTATTTTGCATTTGCATGAATTAGCAAATCAACTTCCTGATGCATTTACAGACACAAAGAGAGTGACTAAATCTCACATACCAGCTGAAAATGCTCCAGTTCAAATTGAAGTCTCGAAAGGGAAGCTTGAAAATAAAGTCACTCATGAAATCACAACACGCCTAAAGCGTGGAAGGCCACCTGGTTCTAAAAATAAAAATCCGCCTAAAAGAAAAGGAGTAGAGATACAAGATGACTCCAAAATGGAAGAACATACTCCTGTAGAAATACACAACGAGGAGAATCGAGAAATTTCGATTAATTATGCCAATTCTGGTATAAGGTGGAACCGAAATGTGGCCATCAATGATGCATTATCTTATAGTTTGGCATGCGAAGTCATGGACGAAAATAATGGGGATCCTGAACCTCAGTCAGTGACTGAATGTAAAAACAGACACGATTGGGCTGATTGGAAAAAGGCAATCGATGCTGAACTAGACTCGCTTGACAAGCGCAAGGTCTTTGGATCAATGTGTGAATGACAGGCTTTTTGTTCTTCGAAAGATCCATTTCCAGCCAGAAGCTCATCAAGCCACATTTGACATCATGGGGATGATGTACAGATTTCAGTAAAGTAAGCTCAGAGACTCCAGGGTTTGCTAAATGTCGCTTCCAAGCTAGGCGCAAGTGGGGCACATGTGCTCAGCTCAGTAAATACAACACCCACCCATCCATAAAAATTAAAAAAAAGAAAGAGAAAGTTGAATCCAAAATGCTTATAGGTACATTGATACCTTCCCACCCCTAATCCTAAAGCCTCAAGTGACACACTAAAACACATAATTATGGATCATAATAAACTTGGAGATGATAAACATGTTTCCATATTCATTTTCAAGCCAATAGTGCCTGCAGCTTACCTTGCCATAGACAGCTGGGACAATTATAGTGCTGCTGGAGTTCAAGCATAAAAGATTGCAGAGGACAGAGATGTTCAACTGCTTTGTTCAAACACACTTACAGATGCAAAAAAATGTTGTGGCATTATTGTATCTTCAACAGAGAAAAAGGTTCCCAATAGCGTTGGAAATATGGAAATTACAGGTATTGAATTACATCCTCTCATAGTGTTGTACTTGTGTCGAATCCCAGAAAGTCTTTATGACACAATTACATAGAGAACTTTCATGATGTGTTTGGGATTTATATTAATTATATTACAAGACATGTCAAACACAGAAAACACACTTGGAAATTACTGAATCGATTTTAGTTTCTTCAATTATTAATGTTACGGAGGGAAGAGATCATGTGGCATCAACGTTCGAGAGTCCTTTGGGTTAAAGGCGGGCGATAATAATACTGCTTTCTTCCATAAGAAAGCTACTGGCAGACGCAAGGCAAACTTAATAACTCAGTTGCGGAATTCTGAAGGGCGGATTCATACTGATCAGGAGGCTCTTCGGTCAATAGCTTTAGCCTATTTTACACGTATCTTTGATACTCAGGATAGGCAATTCAGCATCACAGCTGATGATATTATGGCCAGTATGGTTGATATGCCTAGAAGAGTCACAGTTGCGCATAATGAGATGTTATTGAGCCATATACGGAGAGAGACATCTATGCAACGGTCCATCAGTTGAATCCTTCTAAAGCTCTGGGACGTTTGGATGGTTTCCCTGCTGAGTTTTTGCAGCGCTACTGGGACATTCTTAAGACATACTTTGTTACCCTTTGTTTATCTATATTAAATGATGGCCTTATACCTACTAATCTGAATAACACTCTTCTTGTTTTGATTCCGAAACAGAAAACAATTTCCGACCGCTTGGAGGATTTCCGCCCAATTAGTCTCTCCTCAGTGACAGCCAAGGTGATGGCAAAGGCTATCGTTACCAGGTTGCAGTTGATTCTTCCTGAGGTAATAAGTCTTGAACAGTCTGCTTTTGTTAAAAATCGTCTTATCTCAGACAATTTTATTCTAGCACATGAGTGTGCTCATCATATTAGAAAGACGACAAAGGGTCGTAAATGTTTTGGGTCTCTAAAACTCGATATGCCCAAGGCTTATGACCGGGTTGATTGGACGTTTTTACGGTGCATCATGCTGCAGTTGGGGTTTCGTACGACTTGGGTAGACAATATCATGAAGTATGTAATGGCAGTTAAGTACTGTATCAGGATTAATGGGGAGACTACGACGTTTTTCTTGCCTAAGAGGGGTTTAAGACAATTGTCACGGACGCAGGTCGAACTCCTAACCCAACAACTGGACGCACTCACCCAAATGGGTGATGATGATGTTACTGTCACGGATGAAAATCTTTTCGGCTTCAACCGGAATCCACCTTCCCCTGAACGACGTGATCGACATTGGGAACTTGGCTTCAAGGTGGATATTCCAGATTTCGATTGTGGTCTTAAGGCTGATGAGTTCATAGATTGTTTATCACAGGTTGAAGAGATTCTGGATTCAAAGAGGTTCCAGATGATCGTCGTGTCCTATTAGTCGCGATCCGCCTACGTGGCCGCGCCCAAGCTTGGTGGCAGCAGTTGAAGCAGACTCGTACTCATACTGGTAAGGAAAATATTTCAAGTAGGGAGAAATTCAAGAAACAGATTCGGGTAGCGTTTTTACCTTATAATTTTGAGCGTGAATTGTACCAGCGCTTCCAAAACCTTCGCCAAGGTCCTCGTTCAATTGCTGATTATACCACTGACTTTTGTTGCTGGGAAGTTTTTTACCGGTCAAAATCCAGCACCTACAAGAGGCAAATCTGTTTTAAGGACAGCGTCTGCGACGTGACTGGCCTCTACGATTTGATGTCCTTTATTGTGTAACTGTTTCATTCCATATATACATGTTCAGATTACTGTATTCATTTTCAAACTTATATAATATGCATGTTCAGATTAATTGTTATTACTGCTGCATGTATATTTATATTAATTTTCAGATATTGTTATCAACAGTCACTTGGCTCAATTGCGACAGTTAATCAGTTAATTTCCAGCAGTACTGTGGAGCGGATCAAGGAGGCCTTAACATGAGGGTCATCTTAATTAGTCCATATAGCATCGTTCTGATTGATTTATATATATATATATATATATATATATATATATATAGAGGAGCGCTCAAATGTTACACCCATTTTAGAGTGTTATGTGTTACACCAATCTTAGCCACACATCCAACCCTCGTGCTTTGTGGGTGCGCCACGTGTCCAAATAGTAAAACCCACTACTTCAAAAAGCAAACAGTAAAACCCACTACCCAAAAATCTACTATTCTGGCACTATTCCTGCCACTATCAACCAATCAGAAGCTCTGTAACACATAACACTCTAAGAAGCTATAACATTTGAGCGCCCCCTATATATATATAGAAGCGATCAAATGAGGCACGAAAATTAGAATGAGGCAAGTGAGGCACGATCTCAGCCATCCATCAACCCCCGTGCATTGTGGGCGCGCCACGTGTCTAAATAGTAAAACCCACTAACTCATAGTGTGAACGCAAAAATGGCAGCTTTGAACGTGGCTTCGCCACGTGTCATAATGGAAGACCGAGATCGTGCCTCACCTGCCTCATTCTACCACCCCTGTCTCAAAAGAACACTCATATATATATATATATGGAAAATGAAGTCAAGAGCGCACCCTATATATACAAAGGATCCTTCATAGCAGAGTTGGGACAAAAGAGTTCGATATTGACTTCCATTTAAAGAGAACTCTAGTACTACTCATACTCGGACTTTAAGTTGTGATCGTTTGTCCATTGTTTGTTCAGAACTAAATTGACATAGGCTATGTTACAGTTTCATCCTATGTTTTTTTAGTGAACATAATTAATCTTCGAATTAACGGTGTAAAAATTAATAATAAATAAATAAAACATGTTCATAGCTGAATCTAACTCTAACCATATATATTCATAAAGTTTCCTTCTTCTCATCATTAAGTAATTGAGTGATGTCTCATAAAACTGATCAACTACATCGCTAATGACCACAAAGAAAAAGTTTATCATTCTTACTATTAAGTTAAATAAAGACACAAACTTATTTAAAATATATAAAAATATATTGAAGTGTATGTCTATTTTAAAAAAATTTAAAGCCGTAATTACTAGTAAACTTTTTGTTTTTTAAATGGTAAATTTTAGATTCAATCGTTGCAAAATTCACTTTTAATATGTAAAAAGTTGTAGCGTTGGACAGTTAGCGCTTCGTTTAAAGTTGATGTGCACACAAAACAAGTTATCATTTTTATGACTCTCAAAAAATCATCAGTGGACTGCACGATTTTTCGAACCATGTCCCATAACCTTTTCTTATGACCGAAAAAGGTTATTTGTGAACATACTTAATGAGAAATGTTGTTGTATATTTGTTAATTCCTTGATTTGGCATGTTCTGTTTTGTTCCAAGCATGTGTTGTATAAGACTAATATTTCCCTAATGATTATCCACCAAGATCAACATTAGCTGTTGCTTAATTGAAAACATGACATGGAGTAACCCATGTGCTGTCGGGTTTACTCAAAGACTTGACTGGATTTCTAAATTCATTACTAAGTTTTTAACTAGTTTAATATGAGCATATATATTTTTAAATAATGTAAGAATATGTTAGTGATGGGGTTATGAAATCGAAGAAAGTAACTAATCAATTACCACACCGGAACCAAATAATAACGTCACACTTACAGATGCAAAAAAATGTTGTGGCGTTATTGTATCTTCAACAGAGAAAAAGGTTCTGAATCAAAAAAAACACAGAGAAAAAGGTTCCCAATAGCATTGGAAATATGGAAATTACATCCTCATTGTGTTGTACTTGTGTCGAATCCCAGAAAGTCTTTATGACACAATTACATAGAGAACTTTCGTGATGTGTTTGGGATTTATATTAATTATATTACAAGACATGTCAAACACAGAAAACACACTTGGAAATTACTGAATCGATTTTAGTTTCTTCAATTATTAATGTTACGGAGGAAAGAGATCTTGTGGCATCAACGTTCGAGAGTCCTTTGGTTAAAGGCGAGCAATAATAATACTGCTTTCTTCCATAAGAAAGCTATTGGCAGACGCAAGGCAAACTTAATAACTCAGTTGCGTGATTCTGAAGGGCGGATTCATACTGATCAGGAGGTGTAGTTGCTGGGTAGTCTCTAAGCTTCACTTGAACAGCAACTCTGTAGTATCGGGTCTTCAATGGTAGTGAGAACTTAGTCCTCTTTGTAGCCTTCTTCTTATGTGATGATTGAATAGTACTTCGCCACGTATGGCCCTGTGCGCTCGCATGGCTCTCGTGCGTTCGCACGAATGCTGCCCTAATATCTAGTAACATGATTAAGGTCTTAAAACCCAAAAATCACTAACAATCCTCCCCCATTTTTGGGTTTTCTTTTGATTCACAAAATACCTTGTTTTTAAGTAAAACACGCATAAACGGAAATGTCACTAAGGTTTGAATTTCTGCATAGTGTAATCACGCATACAATATACCCGAAAAGAAATGGTGCTCGTAAACGGTTGAACCAATCAATTCATTTGGGTACTTGACGGCGACACACGCATGTGTTACTTCACAAACCGTTAATTTAACTTGACTCTTAATGGTCCTTGAGTCCCAATCCTTTCATAAACGTATTAGAGATTAAACCCAATATCTCATGAAGCGACCAGAAACTTCTCGTTTATATAGGTAGATTCCTTAGCGGGTCTTGATGAGACGAGTTTTCGATTCATTTATGGTCATTCTTCACTATAGTTTTGAATCATTTCCGACATTATTTTGATGTCATTTGACCTCTATCTCTATATTTCAGGTAGAAAACAAGTTTCCCCCATGGTCAAGGCTTAAATATGAAGATTGGTTGAGTTTCGGCGCAAAACAAGGAGTTTCGGGGCAATACCGAGCATATTGACCTTTGCAACTTGTTATGGACGCCTAGGGCGCATCCGGTGTCCGATTTGTCTGCTCTTTAGCTTGTGGGAAAGGTATTTCAAAGAGCTACAACTTTGTAGTTTACACCAAGACTAAATTCGGACGGGAAGACTACCAAAAAGGCCCCAGTCGGGCGACTGAGAAGTCCAGTCGACCGACTCGATTGAAACTCAGCAGCTCATCGGATCTTGCACATCCCAGTCGACCGACTGGGAGTCAAGCAAAGCCCAGTCGACCGACTGGATGAAAAACTCAGGTTTCTGCACCCAGATTTCAGTCGAATCTATAAATAGAAAGCTATGGTTTTGCACCAAGTGTGGTGGTTTTTTGGGAGAAGAAGATTGGAAAAGAGGCTCATCCAAGGTCATCAATCATCATCCAACCAAGGAGAAGTGAAGATCAAAGGGAGATATTTGGATTAACCATCCTACTCTATTCCACTTCTATTCTACTTGTTGTTGCCATTAAACTCTACTCACACCATGTTGTCTTACATGATGTTTGAGTAGTGGATCTTGTATTTTGAGGGTCTTATGACTCTCCTTGGTACTCTTTGATCACATATATACATTGATATTCATATGGATGATTGTTGATTTCATTTTCTCTTGTGTTATGAATGTTATGCACTCTAGGTGTTTGATAAAATGCCTAAGTGACAATTTGGACTAAAACTTGAACCTATGTCTTGGAAAAGCTAGTGGATAGTTATAGGATGGAGAAATGATCATATCTTGAGCATGAAAGTGAACTTATGATATGATGCTTGACTAAGGATTGAATGTTTAAGGCATTGGAGTTGATCAATTAGCAAAACATCAATTAATCTCATCTAATGGTGTCAATTCATGTTCACTATGCTCTTTAACATGCCATGCTACTAAGTGTTTGAGGAAATGCCTAAGTAACATGATGAACCTTAAAACTAGACTTAAGAATCGAGAGACCTTAGGGATAGTTTAGATGTAGTGAATATGATCATTTCTACGGGATTGATGTGAACTAGGTTCAATACTATTTGACTACCGTGAAATGTTTGAATATCATGTATGTGATCATTGGGAATTTGCCAAGGAGGGGAGTAACCCCTCGAAACACCTCTTACTTATCTTTTATCTCTAATTACTTGCCACATAGGATTTAGAAAATACATACTCCTTATACATTTTTGATTTAGAATAGCCGAACGGAAACACGGTCTTACATAGTGCATGTGCTTAGCTTGCTCCTCTTGATTCGACCCGGTACTTTACCGGTTAATATAAATGTTTTGACTACATTCAGTCCTCTCTTCATTGATACTATTTAGAGGTGAAAAAGAATAGTTCGTCAAATGGCACCGTTTCCGGGGAGCAACTAGTTAGCACATCCCTAGATTAGATTATGTGAAAGTTTTGACTATTCTTGTAAATATTTTTCTTTTTCTTATACTTGTATATTCTTCTTATTCTCTCATATCCCTTACTAACTTAATCTATCTTGTTTTGCGAGGATGGACCCCTACAACCAACAAGTCTATTCTAATGAGGGATACTATCAAGAGGAGGAGCAACCATATTGGATTTACCAAGAGCATAGCTATCAAACTTGTTATTATAATTTGAATGGGGATGACCAAGAAGAGGAGCAACCAAACGCCTATTGGGAAAACTCGTGGCATCCACCACACACCTACACTCAAAATTGGGATGATGGTCAATGTTTCAAAAATGAAGACTCCTACCCTCCATACCCTCAACCTCCTCAACCTACAAGTGAGCCCTCCAATATAGAAGCCATGTTTGCTAGACTTCTAGCAAGCCAAGAGAAGATGCAAGCTCAATTGAATGGATTGGAGACTCAAAGACATAAGTTAGAAAGCACATTGGCTCAATGAGCCATTGAAAATGAAAACTTGGATGGGGAAGAGGAGGTATCCGAAGAAGAAATCCTTGAATCTAATGCCTCAGGGGAAGAACGGGATCAAGAATCGAAGGATGAATTATGGAGAGCCGCTGACGGACGCACAGTCGTCGTGTGCAAACGTCAAGAATAAATTTATAAGTCCCCTACTCACGACTTTACTACTGGGTAGCAAGTGGTAAGTAGGGGTCGAACCCAAGGGAATTAGGGGGATACGTTGTTCTTTAAGGGATTTGTACAGCGAGGGAGCGTGTTTTAAGGTTGATTGAGATTTTAGCGGTTATGACTAAGTGACTTTTTTGGTTGTTTTTGGTTTTGAGTGCGGAAAAATAAATTACAGAAAAATAAATACTGAAAAGTAAAAAGAAAGACTTATAGTGGGTGATGCGTGATTTGCGAGTCCTCCGGAAGGTGAGTGCAGTTGATTAAGGCAGTTATACTAGAAAAGTAAATACAAGGGGGTTTTGTAATTCAAGGGAAGCATTCGGTTTTGGGGGCATTGCATCATAGCCTGTTTTATCATTTTAGTAATTCTTCTAAGTATTCAAACGTGCATCAAGGCCATTTCAAGCGCTCGATTTACCACACTGTCTAGTCTTTTGCAAAAGTGTTCGAAAGTGAATCAAGGCCATTTCAAGCACTCAACTTGCAACACTGTCTAATCTTTTGCAAAAAACGTAAAGCCCTTGTTCTACTTAGACTAGCACCCCATTTCAAGGTATACTAGCCTATGTGCATCCATTTGGATTGTCTTTTCCGATTTATCCAAATGGTGTTTGAGAGAGATCGAACTCCTCAGATAAGCTTTACCATTTCAAGCATCCACTTACCCGAGTATGTTCACGAACTTCCACGAAAGAGCTTTGCCATTTCAAGCATCCACTCAACCTTGGAAATTCTGATCTAATATATGGCACATAGAACAAGTTTTGAATACAGAGAAAAAACACTAAAATAGTCTAAAACATTTTATAATACAAGTACGCCCCTTCAACCGAATAAAGAGTTTAGCTACGATTATCCATGGAAGTGGATACCATAGCTAAATACTCGGGGGTTTTTGAAAGACAGTAAGAAGAGAGGGGGTGGAATACTCAAGAACCAACAGGAGTATTCCCAATCCTACTGAATACTCAAGAACCAACAGGAGTATTCTCTAAAACTGTTATAATACTCAATAACCAACAGGAGTATTATTTCAAAAACCAAACTTACAAATGCCAAACTTTCTAGAGAGAGAAGTGTTTATGGATTGTGGATTGTGTTACAAATGAGGAGAATGGCTTGTATTTATAGCCATGGAGGAGAGGAGGATGTGGTGGAGGAGGAGGACACTTGGCAAGCTCTCATGGTGGGAGGAGGAGAAGATGACACATGGGGGGAGCAAAGCCGCCGGTGGCTTTGGTGTGGAGGGGAGGAGCCGCCGGTTGTAGGTCACCATGGAGGAGAGCTTGGTGGCTTTGGCCACCCATGAGTCATCCCATTCACAAAGCCACCGGTCACCTTGGGCAAAAGGATGAGTTTTGTGAGTTTTGTGCAGTCTTTTCACAAAACTATCAGTCCAATTTCGCTCCGGTCTCACTTTGGTTGTTCCTCGGTTGGATTTGTTTTGAGTGATTCAATGTCAGGATCTTGAGATTTCTTCAGTCGGCGTCTGATCTTGAACTCGGAATGACTCGTAATATCTTTTCAGCGTAAAATCCTCTCCTTAGCGTGTATTCTCTCTAGAGTCCCAAATACCCTGTAGAAATATATCGGAACTAACAAGCAAAAGTTAAATAGACCAACAATCTAATTTAGTGGGTTTTACTGTGTTTTTGATTCGTATAATTATGGTCCATCAGATCACCCCACACTTTTAGTTGTTCGTCCCGAACAATGCTATTAAAGGGCGGCACATTAAGTTTGGTTTTAAAATATGAAAGTTAGACTGTGGGACTCGATTTATCCTAATTCATGCATTGCTTACTTTTTTTTAAGCACAAGTGACATTGCTTACTTATTACCAAATTGAACTGTGTAAATAAATAGAAGAAACTTGATACGTGTACCTTCGTGCTGAGATGCAAATTATTCTGGATATTTCAGGAGATAGCCCTTTTTAGGCTCCTGGACTGCATCCTCGGGACCGTCTCGCACTATATGGTTTCCTTGTAGCTTTCTCTAGCACGTGATTCGGTTCGGGTTTCAATGGTTTGGTCTTTGATCTTCTTTTGGCGAGGGACAGCTTTTGTAGTGAATCGGCCTTTGGCCTTTGATTTGACTCTTTGAGTACTTCACTTTTTGGTCGGTTAAAACCTTCACAATTTTGGGCCTTTGGCCTCTTGATTTGCTTCTTTGAGATTTTTGCGTCTTTGTGACTTGCTAGTCCATTTTCTCAAGCCTTTTTTGGGAGGTCCAATCATCGCCCGCAAGCCTATGGAAATACCTCCCCGCTCCTCTCATCCTTGCCGTTTCGCGCGGGTCAAGATGAGGGTCGCTCATCTATTTTCTCAGCTACTTTGACTAGAGAGAGGACGGTCTGATTCCCGTCCTCGCCTTTTTTTCTTTTTTGCATAAACACTGCATGGCGGAGATGACTTCAATCTTCACTGAAACCCGAAGTGCAACCTCCACTGACTTCGAAAACCATATAGTTTGATTCGATCCTTCGAGTGCTTGCCAAGCCTCTCTAGGGCAATTTATGTCAACTCCACATCCCTAGTTTATCTCAGCACAAAGGAACAAATGAGAAGTTACATTCTAAGTTTTTAAACAGTTGAATTTTCACAAGGTTAATGCATGAATTATGATCTATCTTTTTCACATTCTTAAGTTCATATTTTCAAAAAGATAATATTAAAAAAAGAAAACATGTTTATGTACACAGGTGGTTCTCACCCCACACTTTTGAACGAAGGCGTGCCTTTCAGCAAGACTTAGTTCAAAAGCCATGCAAGCAGATGTTATACGAGAAGGAAATGACATTAAGGAAAAGGGAAGAACAGAACTCCCTTTATTGTGTCGAATGACATGGCTCGAGGCTGGATAATCGAGGGAGTTCAGCTGGGGCCTTGAACTCTTGGCGTAGGCCTGGCTGGCTTAATGTTGCACCCAAGTCCGATTCCTGAATAGTCATTTCTTCTATGCACTAAGTGGGTGAGAGCGACTTACTGAAAAAACTAAATGACAGAAAATAAAAGACAGAAAGTAAGATAGGTGTCGGGTTACCTCCCGACCAGTGCACTTGTTTAACGTCGTTGGCTCCACAGTACCTCATTCCTGGATCACTGGTTTGGATCCCATGGGTGTGTGAGGTCAAACTTCTTCTCGGCTGGCCTTTTGATTTGCCCAAAGAACACATATGGCAGCGGGCTCAGTTCTGCTCTCCCTTGATCCGGAGGCTTCTTTTTCACATATCCCCGAGAAGGCAAGGACTCCTTGACCATAGCTGCTGGTCCATCAAGTCGAGCTCTCTTGCTTCTCCTTCCAGGTTTCCATTCCTTTGGCCCATGTCTTGGCCGTTTCTTCATGTTTGAATGGGTGGCACCTTTGCAATTTTGGAAGTTTAGTATTGTGCCATTGAACACGAGTGATCTTGAGCTTGTTCCCATGCCAAGCCTCTTCTTTGTGGCAGAAATGATTGGCCATCCTAGAATGAGAGAGTTTTCAGCCGGCTTTTCTTGGCTCATGACGACTGAGTGCTCCATTTTTAGCTCTTCTGGCTCATGTTTTGCCTCCAACTCCCCTTGCACCTCATCATTGATCACTTCATCTTCAGGGGCTGTGATCCGCATACAAACCGAGGGGACAAGTTGGGGGACTTCCACCACAAGGGCTGGGTCTTTCTCAAGCAGCTCTTCAGTGAGGACCGGGCTTGCTGTGATTTTCTCGGTTTCGGCCTGGTTTTGGTCTATCATGTTGGCCTGCGGCTGGTTGCTAGAGGCCAGCTCTGTTGTAACGTCCTCGAGTGTCTCAGCCTGATCTTCTCTTGGTCTTGATCTTACGGCCAAATCGTCTATTAGGTTCCATAAATCATTTATGGCTAAGTTATTCACTGAACCTCCCGCCGCATCATTAAGCCTATTCCATTCTTGTGGCATCATTCCACCTAGAAACCTTTGAAGAAGATCTAAGTTCGTGAATCCATGGTGTGGGTAGATCGTTACAAGGGAATCAAAGTACCATAAGTACTCGTCCAAAGTTTCATCCCGGGATTGCTTTAGGTTGTTGATCTTCTCGCGAATTTCAAGTTTGGAAGATGGCTGGGCTCTTTGACAGGGATCGGTGCCATAATTTGACAGGGGAAACTCTTTTAGAAATTTGGCTCGAAGATTTTCATAACAGCTTTCATACTCTGCGCATGAGTAATACCACTCTATTACCGAGTAAGTTAAAGAAAATTTGAAGCATTTCAGCTTAACCTCCTCTAACGTCACATTCTCAGGTTTCATGTGGCGGCAGATGTGGTGAAACAGTTAAATAGACCAACAGTCTAATTTAGTGGGTTTTACAGTGTTTTTGATTCGTATAATTATGGTCCATCAGCCGCCACCGAAGCTTATTACAAGCATAGGGATGGTCAATCTTGTAGTAAAGACGAGATGGAATGCAAAAGTGGAACATCCTTCACTACTAGCACATCTCATGATCATTTGGACGAGAACACACAAGAGCTCACCATCCCGTTAACGCTCTCCGATGAGGAATTCTTCAATGATGATGCCTCTTACATAGAGGAAATACCTTTTGTTGATGAAGAAGAACTCCCTCCTCCCGCTATGAGTGAGCTTGAATGTGAACCCGAAATTCTTGATGAGGATAAGATAGAGGAACAGCCTATTGAGAGAAAAGGATCTCGGGGGTATGAAGACTTTGTTGAGGTCTATATGGATCAAGCAAAAGAGTCTTCTCGCACACAATAAGACAAAGGTCTAGAAAGGGATATTGAGGATTGGGCACCCATGGGCGTCATTGAAAAACTCAAGGAGGAGGTGCCCATCAATCTCGAGACTAGTTATGAAGACCCTTTCTTCACTACTTCATCTCGAGACAAGTTTTGGAGCTTTGTGCCTTATTTTGCAAGATCTTTGGAAGGAAGCTCCCATGACCCCTTAGTTCTTAAGGGATATTCATTATTAAAGGGGTCAACTTCCCAAAGGAAACTCCATTGTAGACTTGATGGGAGGAAATTCAAATGGGATTTAAAGGTGGATTGACACCCCAAATGTCCAAGGCCCCATGAGAAGGGATCCTAGCAAAGGACTTCTCAACGAGTGATTCTATGGAGCTCTTTGCTACGTCTTTGCCAAGACGGGAAAAAGTAGGCCCTCGCGGGAGGTAACCCGGTTTGTAAGTTGTTTCATTCTCGTTCTTTATATTTAAATGTTTGGTATGATTTTGAGTGACTTAAGCTCTAAATATGGAATGCGAAATGTATGATTAGTGGGTAAATTTTTAAGTGTGGAGTGAGTTCTACTCACTCCAATTCCACTTCACATCGACACACCCCTCCAACTTTCCCTTGATCTTTCTATGCTTAATGATGTTACCCTTAGTGCTCATGTGCTTTATTGGTGTTTACTAGAGTGGTACTAAATTGTTATACCAATCTATGACTCTAGTTTGACGTTTTGTTGGCACTTAAGATACCTTGTGCACATTATGGAGGATGTAGATCACTTTCCTTGCTTGTATTCTATGAAAGTTATGCCATGATGTTATTATGTGCCTTGTGATGCTATCTTGCTCATACTTGAGTTTTGCATAACCGTGTATGTCACTTGTTGCTTTTAACCTCTCATGTCTTCTTGTCATCAAGGAAGTTATTTGCATCATGTTCGATCACGTTTAGCACAATGTCATCTTTTCTATTGGTGGGGCACATCTACAAACGAGGGGAGTTCCTATGCGCCTTTATCTCATTTTCTTCATTGTTTGCGCTTAGGGACTAAGCTATGCTTTAAGTGTGGAGTGGTTTAATGCGCATAGTTCACTCATTTCATGTCATACATACCATGTTTGAATGAGCACTTGCATTCATGTATTTTATCCCTAACATGAGAGTGTTTTTAACCACATAGGCTTGTGACTATCGATTCTAAATCTCTATAAATCACATCTAGCCTTTTGTCACATTTATTGGATCTTGAACCTAGAACCGACCTAGTCCCTTGAATGTGCATTCTTGTGAATCAATATCATTGCAATCTCTTGCCTATCTAATTTTCTAATTATTTTCGTTGAAATACCTTGGATTAAGTTTTAGCAAGCACTTTTAAAAATCTTCGTGAAAAACTTAGACCTTTTGTTTGCTCCTTGGTGACTTGATTTTCTAATTTAGTTCCATGCTCATGATTGTTTCCCGCGCATTCCATACATCCCTTGAACATATTGTCAAGTTTTAAGTGTGGAGTCAAAAACAAAAGAGGGCGAAAAAAAAGAAGCCCCATTTTCATGGTCAAAAGAGGGCAAAGCCCCGACCAAAAACTTTCTCAAGTACACGAGAAGTTTTGTGCAAAAATATACAAATGCCGGGGGTTAGGAAGAAAAGTTCCCCCTCGAAAGAATTTGTAGGACAAAGGCCATTTGAAAAAAAAAAGAAAATAAAAAGCACTTAAAACTTGACTTTATGTTCTTCCATCATCCTACATTGTGCGGGTGCATCATGTGTATTGTGTGCTAGTTAGATTAACATTTGGAAAATCCATGTGCTTGCACGTGAGCTATCATTTGGTCTTTGCTTGTTTATTAAGAACTCTAGTGTCGAACTCTTCTTCCCTTATGGATTATGGCTTAAGCGCCTAAAACTTGGGAATGAGTTCCTTGTCGCAAGCCCATATACTAGCCCTAGCTAGCATAGGTGAGCGGTTGACACTCTTTTGTGCAAACTAAACTATGACTCTATTGTATTGCCTTGGAAATGAGTAGACCTTTAGATGAGACATTTGATAACTCTAGTATTGATGACCTTGAATGCACAACCTCATGGGATACTTAAATTAGTCAAAAGTTCCTTTGATGATAATGTGATGGTAGTCCTAGTTTGGGGTGAGGAATTTGTTTTGAGAAATCCTCGCTTTGGTTGAACACTCTTACTTGCATTCTCATGGATAGGTGCATATGGGATTTGTGAGTATTCCCTTTTCTGAAAACTCTCACGAGACTATAACTCGTCCACTAGGTTAGCCTAGAGGTTTAAAGGCTTAATGCATACGCTAAATGCATTCGAAAGAGCTAGTTAGATTATACATACTTGTCATTTACCTTTCAATAACATGTTTAGAAATAATGATCGAGACCTTGTGAAATCTAGTGAGGCAAATAGACGAAAAACATAGCACCACTAGCATTTCGACATTTGCATGACCTTGACATATTCTCATACTTTGTTCGGGACGAACAAAACTTAAGTATGGAGTGTTGATGAGTCGAGTTTTCGACTCATTTATGGTCGTTCTTCACTATAGTTTTGAATCGTTTCCGACATTATTTTGATGTCATTTGACCTCTATCTCTACATTTCAGGTAGAAAACAAGTTTCCCCCATGGTTAAGGCCTAAATATGAAGATTGGTTGAGTTTCGGCGCAAAACAAGGAGTTTCGTGGCAATACCGAGCATATTGACCTTTGCAACTTGTTATGGACGCCCAGGGCGCATCCGGTGTCCGATTTGGCTGATCTTTAGCCTGTTGGAAAGGTATTTCATGGCTACAACTTCGTAGTTTACACCAAGACCAAATTCGGATGGAAAGACCACCAAAAAGGCCCCAGTCGGTCGACTGAGAAGTCCAGTCAACCGACTCGATTGAAACTCAGCAGCTCATCAGATCTTGCACATCCCAGTCGACCGACTGGGAGTCAAGCAAAGCCCAGTCGACCGACTGGATGAAAAACTCAGGTTTTCTGCACCCTGATTTCAGTCGAATCTATAAATAGAAAGCTATGGTTTTGCACCAAGTGTGGAGGTTTTTGGGGAGAAGAAGATTGGAAAAGAGGCTCATCCAAGGTCATCAATCATCATCCAACCAAGGAGAAGTGAAGATCAAATGGAGATGTTATGATTAACCATCCTACTCTATTCCACTTCTATTCTACTTGCTGTTGCCATTAAACCCTACTCACACCATGTTGTCTTACATGATGTGTGAGTAGTGGATCTTGTGTTTTGAGGGTCTTATGACTCTCCTTGGTACTCTTTGATCACATATATACATTGATATTCATATGAATGATTGTTGATTTCATTTTCTCTTGTGTTATGAATGTTATGCACTCTAGGTGTTTGATAAAATGCCTAAGTGACAATTTGGACTAAAATTTGAACCTATGTCTTGGAAAAGCTAGTGGATAGTTATAGGATGGAGAAATGATCATATCTTAAGCATGAAAGTGAACTTATGATATGATGCTTGAGTAAGGATTGAATGTTTAATGCATTGGAGTTGGTCAATTAGCAAAACATCAATTAATCTCATCTAATGGTGTCAATTCATGTTCACTATGCTCTTTAACATGCCATGCTACTAAGTGTTTGAGAAAATGCCTAAGTAACATGATGAATCTTAAAACTAGACTTAAGAATCGAGAGACCTTAGGGATAGTTTGGATGTAGTGAATATGATCATTTCTACGGGATTGAAGTGAACTAGGTTCAATACTATTTGACTACCGTGAAATGTTTGAATAACATGTATGTGATCATTGGGAATTTGCCAAGGAGGGGAGTAACCCCTCGAAACACCTCTTACTTATCTTTTATCTCTAATTACTTGCCACATAGGATTTAGAAAATACATACTCCTTATACATTTTTGATTTAGAGTAGCCGAACGGAAACACGGTCTTACATAGTGCATGTGCTTAGCTTGCTCCTCTTGGTTCGACCCGGTACTTTACCGGTTAATATAAATGTTTTGACTACATTCGATCCTCTCTTCATTGAAGGGGTCAACTTCCCAAAGGAAAGTCCATTGTAGACTTGATGAGAGGAAAATTCGAATGGGATTTAAAGGTGGATTGACACCCCAAATGTCCAAGGCCCCGTGAGAAGGGATCCTAGCAAAGGACTTCTCAACGAGTGATTCTATGGGGCTCTTTGCTACGTCTTTGCCAAGAAGGGAAAAACTAGGCCCTCGCGGGAGGTAACCCGGTTTGTAAGTTGTTTCATTCTCATTCTTTATATTTAAATATTTGGTATGATTTTGAGTGACTTAAGCTCTAAATATGGAATGTGAAATGTATGATTAGTGGGTAAATTTTTAAGTGTGGAGTGAGTTCTACTCACTGCAATTCCACTTTACATCGACACACCACTCCAACTTTCCCTTGATCTTTCTATGCTTAATGATGTTACCCTTAGTGCTCATATGCTTTATTGGTGTTTACTAGAGTGGTACTAAATTGTTATACCAATCTATGACTCTAGTTTGACGTTTTGTTGGCACTTAAGATACCTTGTGCACATTATGGAGGATGTAGATCACTTTCCTTGCTTGTATTCTATGAAAGTTATGCCATGATGTTATTATGTGCCTTGTGATGCTATCTTGCTCATACTTGAGTTTTGCATAACCTTGTATGTCACTTGTTGCTTTTAACCTCTCATGTCTTCTTGTCATCAAGGAAGTTATTTGCATCATGTTCGATCACGTTTAGCAAAATGCCATCTTTTCTATTGGTGGGGCACATCTACAAACGGGGGAAGTTCCTATGCGCCTTTATCGCATTTTCTTCATTGTTTGCGCCTTTATCTCATTTTCTTCATTGTTTGCGCTTAGGGACTAAGCTATGCTTTAAGTGTGGAGTGGTTTAATGCGCATAGTTCACTCATTTCATGTCATACATACCATGTTTGAATGAGCACTTGCATTCATGTATTCTATCCCTAACATGAGAAAGTTTTTAACCACATAGGCTTGTGACTATCGATTCTAAATCTCTATAAATCACATCTAGCCTTTTGTCACATTTATTGGATCTTGAACCTAGAACCGACCTAGTCCCTTGAATGTGCATTCTTGTGAATCAATATCATTGCTATCTCTTGCCTATCTAATTTCTAAGTATTTTCGTTGAAATACCTTGGATTAAGTTTTAGCAAGCACTTTTAAAAATCTTCGTGAAAAACTTAGACCTTTTGTTTGCTCCTTGGTGACTTGTTTTTTAATTTAGTGCAATGCTCATGATTGTTTCCCGCGCATTTGATCGGTCAAATTCGTGACCTATTATTCACTTCCTTCGATGATGGATTTTGTTTGTTTTCCCGACATTTTATTGTCATTTGATATCTTTTCTAGTGTTTCAGGTCATATATCACATATCTAATACTTTCGGATTGATCAGAAGCAAAGCAAAGCAATTGGTGTAGATTTGGGCAAAACAGGACAAAATAGGGCAGACAGATCTTTGCGGCGTATTTTGCATGCCTAGGTCTCATTCGGTGTCCGAATGAGTCGAAATTTAGCTTGTTGCAAAATCTAATTCAATTCCCTACAACTTTGTAGTTGATACAAAGAGCAGATGCGAAGGTTTAGACCTCCAAAAAGGCAAAAGAAGTCAGCCCGTTACAATCTTCAGCATCCGTTACACCTTGTATTGTAACGGCTGTAACGGGCATCAATTTTCTCAGAGATTTTTGCTTCGCCCGTTACAGTCGTTACACCCAGCTGTAACGGGTGTAACGGTCCCGTCAAAGGCAATTTCCAAAAAATCAATTTTTGGGCTTTTTGGACAGTTTTTTGGGCATATTTCCTAATTTCGGTTTTAGGTTTTTTTTGGCCTTTTGGAAAGCTATTAAGAGGGCAGTGGGGACGAATTAAAAAGGGTGTGCTTATTTTTGGAGAAGGCGAAATCCTAGCTTGGAGAAGAGATAACAATTCATCGTGAGGAATTCAACGAGCCACCGCGTCTTTACGGTTTACTCGTTCTTTCCTTCTCTATACACCGTTTTTGGTTAACTACCATGAATAGTGAGTAGTCTTCTTAATTCCGGGATCCTACGGATCCCGTGCTATGTAACCCTAACTCTCATGTGATCAATTGAATTTTATTATTTATGCGATTCGATTATTCAATTTCAATGTGTGCTTAATACTATCGTTCTATGCATGTATTTACATCAAAGGGAATGTTTGCATTGATAGAACGTATTTAGGTTATATGTCGAAAGGTGGATGGGCCCTAGGGATTAACCGGATTACATGAAATTGATGTTAGGTCATGTTTACATGAACTAATAGGAAAACCTTTAATTTAATAAATCGAAATCGTTGATAATCCGTGGATGGGCGGCGTTCAACGATTGAGATTAATCTAGACAATGATCCGTGGATGGGCGGCTTGTCTAGTGTTATTTCGGTTATATTCCATATTTGATAGCATGAAAAATTAACATAGAATGATTGCATGATTAGTGGGGTTAGCACGGGTGAAGTACGGATTCTGGGATTCTTCCTCTGATTGAATCACAAACCTTTTATTTTCTGCACATTTAATTTTTGCAATTTTTCGTGACACCCAACCTTTGTTAATTCGGAATAGCTAAATAGGTCACTAGTTAACTAGTATTCACACACCTGTTCCTTGGATCGACCCTTGGCTTACCAAGGTTTATAAATTTTGTTTGACTGCAATTTGACCCCTAAAACTCATACTTTGACAACTATAAAGGGTTAAAAATACGCTTGTCAAAATGGTGCCGTTGCCGGGGAGCAGTATTTAGTGTGATATTAGATTTAACGTGTGTAGTTTAGACTATTCCACCTTGTTCGTTACTTGTCTTTTTCTATTTCTTTTTCTTGCTACGTTCACTCTTCCCTTGGTTTTTTGCAGGTGCTATTTAGTACATGCCAAGGAAGACACCCAGGCAGAAGAAGCAAATTCAGGTTTCAGACGAGGACACGCCGGACCAACGAAGAACTCTTCGCAGGATCCAGAACGAAGCTCGGCAGCTACGAGCACTGAATCGCAACTTTGTAGCGATGGCCATGAATCAGAACCGAGCTTTGAATGAGGTGGTCGAAGACGACCAGCAGCGCCTAGTGCATCCACCAGTGCGCAGGACACTTGGAGACTACAATGCTCCACGTGTCACAGGATTCCAATCTGGCATTGCACCACCTGGAATTGAAAACAACACCTGGGAGCTCAAAACTGGACTCATTCAGATGGTGCAGAGCAACCAATTTTCTGGGAGGATGAATGAAGACCCTTATCAGCACCTAAAGCGGTTTGTCCAGATGTGCAACACAGTAAAAACTAACGGTATCCCTCCAGAATCCTACTACCTCGGGCTGTTCCCATTCTCTTTATCTGACAAGGCTAGTAGGTGGCTCGACAGTCATACAGGGGGCACTTTCACTACATGGGGCAAACTGGTCGAAGCCTTCCTACAGCAGTACTTCCCACCATCAAAGACAGCACATTTCAGGAACAAGATCATCTCGTTCCGTTCCATGGATGGTGAGACTCTATACGAAGCTTGGGAGAGGTACAAGGAGTTGATGAGGAGCTGCCCCCACCATAATCTAGAGCTGTGGCAGATTATCGACACTTTCTATCAGGGGATGCGTACCTTGATCAATCAAGTAGCAGGTGGAGGAGTGAATCAAGTCCTGCTAGAAGACACCTATGAGATTATAAAGAGGGCAGCTCAAGACTACCACCTCTGGACGAGTGATCGAGGAAATCCAAAAGATAAAAAGGGTGTGCAGGATCTCTACCTAGCTGATAGCACCAATGATATAGCTGAGTTGACCTACGTGGTGAAGATGCTTGGAGCTGAAGTCAAAAATCTGAAGACAGGCCCCTCTATGAATTCGTCTGTTGTTGCTAATGCGGTTGTCTATTGTCAGATATGTGGCTCTCCCTCTCACTATGCAGATAGTTGTCCGGTGATGTGACAAGAAAATAACGGTGGAAACCAGGAGGATGCCAATTATGTGGGGCAATACAACCAAGGATCAGGCATGAACCGATGGGATAATCCAAACAGGAATAATCACAACCTCTCTTATAAGCCACAGAATCAGGTCCCCTCAGGTTTTCCTTATAGACAGCAGTAGTACAATGCACTGTACCAGCCCTGGAACCAGTATAACAACCCGCAGCAGCAGCAAAATTCGAATTCAGGGAGCTATACCTACCAGTCGCAGCAGCCCAAGCAACAAGAATCTAGCAGCTCATCCAGAATGGAGTCCATGATGGCTAGTTTCTTGGCAGAGCAAGACAGGCGAACTCAAGAGCAAGACCGGCAAGCTCAAGAGCAGGATCAGCGAGTAAAAGAGCTTGAGCAAACCATCAGGATGCTAGAAAATTAGGTAGCTCAACAAGCAGATTTGGCGACTAGAGAACATGGGAAACTCCCCTCAAAACCAGATCACAATCACAGGGAATCCGTGAATGCCATCACGCTCCGAGGAGGAAAGCATATTGAAATGGTGCCAGCTCAAACCACTCAAATTCCAGCTGCAAAATCAGCACTTGATTCTACACATGACGAAGGGGAAACGTCAAAGGAAGCTGAAAACCAAGCTGAAAATTCTGCGCAGACGGTGTAGCCAGCCCCTTATATGCTACCGATCCCTTTCCCTCAGCGACTCAAGGGTGCAAGAAGGGACAAAGAGTTCATGCAGTTTGTCGATAAAATTCGTACTCTTTACATCACGATGCCCTTTACTGATGCGATCACCCAGATTCTCACTTATGCGCAGTTCATGAAGGAGATTATGAGTGGGAAAAGAAAGATTGATGGGACCGAGAATGTGACCCTAAGTGAGGAGTGTAGTGCAGCCACACACCAGCCCATGCCACCCAAACTTTAAGACTCGGGGAGTTTTTCTATCCCTTGTGATATTGGTGGTATTATTGTTCGTCGTGCTCTGTGTGATCTAGGTGCTAGTGTGTCTATCATGTCATATTCTATGTATGCTAAACTAAAAATGGGTGATCTCTGTCCTACTAATGTCACTATTCGCCTTGCAGATCGTTCTTGTAGACTCCCGAGAGGGATTCTGAAGGATGTTCCAGTCAAGGTGACAAACCTGTATTCTCCTACTGATTTCATAGTGTTGGACATCTCTGAGGATGTAGATATCCCAATTATTCTTGGTAGACCATTTCTATACACAGCTAAGGCAGTCATTGACATGGATAGAGGTTCCTTAGCCTTGTGAGTTGGCAGTGAAAGAGTTGTTTTTAATTTGCCTGACATGTCTAAGAGTCCGAGTCTGTTTGCTGACTGTGATATATTGGACTCTGCTGATGTTAATAATCCTATTTCACTGACCTCTATTGATCCTCACAGAGTTTTACAGGGCTGCCCCATCCCGATTGAATATATGCGCAATAAGCACTTAGGGAGCGGTCGATGCTGAACAGACTATCGGTTCAGGTAAGGAACCTTACGATGCAGAGCTGAAACCGCTACATGCACGCGGCATGGATGATCTTCTTGACCCAGGTGATTTCTGTAAGGAGAGGACGAAGGCCTATTATGATAAGCGAATGGTGCGCAGAAAATTCAGAAGAGGCGAGAGGATTCTTCTCTACAAATCACGCCTTAAATTATTTCCAGAGAAGTTGCGCACCAAGTGGAGTGGTCTGTGCACAGTGGATAAAGCATGCCCAGATAGTCACGTGGGGCATAGTACCAAGGGAGGAAAGTCAGTGGCGGTCGACAGGCTACGCCTTAAGCATTATCACGTTCTGAAGCACCCGAAGCCACCTGACGACATTGATAATGACCTACTTCTCGGGAAGGGATCTCAGCAAGGGACCTCCCGAGAATGTTTCTAGTCCTGCCTCCCTAGCTATGTCTTGCCAAGACGTTAAACTAGGTCTCTTCGGGGAGTAACCCGCACTTTAAGTATTAGTTAGTTTCATTTTTCATTTGCATTGTGTGTGGACATTTCAAGGTTCTAAGTGTGGAGTGCACCAGCCCCTCCACGGTTTTCGATGCTAACCTATCACTTGTGAAGCTCTGTGTTTTTATCTATACATCTACCAGCTCACAAGTCGTGTTCCACTCCCTTAGCATCGCTTAATCTCCATGGATATCGAGTTTTCACACTTGCTTTAAGTGTGGAGTTAGACAAATGACCTTCAAGTTTTCCCCTAAAAAACAAAATTCTCAATTCTGGAAAGTGGGTGAAACATTAGCCCCAAGCATATCAAACTAGTTTGAAAAGAAAAAAACCAAAATGCTTTTGTTGATTCTGCGAAAGCAGAAAATACCAAGGACCTGGTGAGAAAAGTCGCCCCTGGTATATGGAAAACACTCTTGAAACCAATTTTGCCCCCTTCTGCTTGATATAGTGTAACTCCATCCTCTCATTGGGTGCAAATCATAACCTATCTTGAGAATTCGTGTACTAGAAACTAAGGGACGATCCTCGTGCTTGCACTAAAAAATTTGATGTGATTTTCGTACTATTTTTCAGAAAAACCTTAAGTCATGCTCCTCTTCTCTTACGGGTCATTGTCTAATCATTGGCACTTGAGAATGAGCTTTGCGCCAAGAGCCTGTGGACTATCCCTAGATAGCATAGGTGAATGGCGAGCATGTTTTGTGTAACTATTCATGTTCTTTATACATTGCAATAGAACTATTTAGAACATGTGATTAGTCGATTGCTAGCCGTGTGTACTCACCGTTTGAATGCATAACTCGTATAATCTATGATTGTCTGAAAACTTTGATGAAGATGTTTGACTTGAAGTTGAGATAACACGATGAATCCGAGGTATGACATGACTTTACTGAGACTCGTTGAGCATCATTTCATGCATACACGTTAGTTAGTTGTATAGGGGATTTGTAGGTAGTCCCATTCCTGAAAACCTTCACGAGACTATACTCGTCTTACTAGGGCAGCCTATAGGTTTAAAGGCTTGATTCATACACTAAATGCATTCGTGTCCTCTACGACAGTGAGTTATCTTTTTATTTTTTGTTTTAGTTCGAATTGATCACATGACACTTGAGTGGGTAACTATTCTGCAGTTTATTGCCTTGAGCTTAATGTTTGTTTGGGATGAACAAATCCTAAGTGTTGAGTGTTTTGATCAGTCGAATTCTTGACCTATTATTCACTTCATTCGATGATGGATTATGTTTGTTTTCCCGAGATTTTACTGTCATTTGATATCTTTTCTAGTGTTTCAGGTCATATATCACATATCTAATACTTTTGGATTGATCAGAAGCAAAGCAAAGCAATTGGTGCAGATTTGGGCAAAAATAGGACAAAATAGGGCAGACAGACCTTTGCGGCGTATTTTGCATGCCTAGGGCTCATTCGGTGTCCAATTGAGTCGAAATTTAGCTTTTTAGAAAGCTAATTCAATATTCTACAACTGTGTAGTTGACACAAAGAGCAGATTCGAAGGTTTACACCTTCAAAAAGGCAAAAGAAGTCAGCCCGTTACAATCTTCAGCAGCGGTTACACCTTGGACTGTAACGGCTGTAACGGGCATGAATTTTCTCAGAGATTTTTGCTTAGCCCGTTACAGTCGTTACAGACGGGTGTAACGGCCCCGTTGAAGGCAATTTCCAAAAAAAATCTATTTTTGGGCTTTTTGGACAGTTTTTTGAGCATATTTCCCAATTTCGGTTTTAGGTTTTTTTGGCCTTTTGGAAAGCTATTAAGAGGGCAGTGGGGACGAATTGAAAAGGGTGTGCCTATTTTCGGAGAAGACGAAATCCTAGCTTGGAGAAGAGACAACAATTCATCGTGAGGAATTCAACGAGCCACCGCGTCTTTACGGTTTACTCGTTCTTTCCTTCTCTATACACTGTTTTTGGTTAACTACCATGAATAGTGAGTAGTCTTCTTAATTCCGGGATCCTACGGATCCCGTGCTATGTAACCCTAACTCTCATGTGATCAATTGAGGTTTATTATTTATGCGATTCGATTTTCCAATTTCAATGTGTGCTTAATACTATCGTTCTATGCATGTATTTACATCAAAGGGTATGTTTGCATTAATAGAGTGTATTTAGGTTATATGCCGAAAGGTGGATGGGCCCTAGGGATTAACCGGATTGCATGAAATTGATGTTAGGTCATGTTTACATGAACTAATAAGAAAACCTTTAATTTAATAAATCGAAATCGTTGATAATCCGTGGATGGGCGGCGTTCAACGATTGAGATTAATCTAGACAATGATCCGTGGATGGGCGGCTTGTCTAGTGTTATTTCGGTTATATTCCATATTGGATAGCATGAAAAATTAACGTAGAATGATTGCATGATTAGTGGGGTTAGCACGGGTGAAGTACGGATTCTGGGATTCTTCCTCTGATTGAATCACAAACCTTTTATTTTCTGCACATTTAATTTTTGCAATTTTTCGTGACACCCAACCTTTGTTAATTCGGAATAGCTAAATAGGTCACTAGTTAACTAGTATTCACACACCTATTCCTTGGATCGACCCTTGGCTTACCAAGGTTTATAAATTTTGTTTGACTGCAATTTGACCCCTAAAACTCATACTTTGACAACTATAAAGGGTTAAAAATACGCTTGTCAGCATTCCATACATCCCTTGAACATATTGTCAAGTTTTAAGTGTGGAGTCAAAAACAAAAGAGGGTGAAAAAAAAAGAAGCCCCATTTTCATGGTCAAAAGAGGGCAAAGCCCCGACCAAAAACTTTCTCAAGTACACGAGAAGTTTTGTGCAAAAATATACAAATGCCGGGGGTTAGGAAGAAAAGTTCCCCCTCGAACTTGACTTTATGTTCTTCCATCATCCCACATTGTGTGGGTGCATCATGTGTATTGTGTGCTAGTTAGATTAACATTTGGACAATCCATGTTCTTGCACGGGAGCTATCATTTGGTCTTTGCTTGTTTATTAAGAACTCTAGTGTCGAACTTCTCTTCCCTTATGGATTATGTCTTAAGCGCCTAAAACTTGGGAATGAGTTCCTTGTCGCAAGCCCATATACTAGCCCTAGCTAGCATAGGTGAGCGGTTGACACTCTTTTGTGCAAACTAAACTATGACTCTATTGTATTGGCTTTAAAATGAGTAGACCTTTAGATGAGACATTTGATAACTCTAGTATTGATGATCTTGAATGCACAACCTCATGGGATACTTAAATTGTTCAAAAGTTCCTTTGATGATAATGTGATGGTAGTCCTAGTTTGGGGTGAGGGATTTGTTTTGAGAAATCCTCGCTTTGGTTGAACACCCTTACTTGCATTCTCATGGGATAGGTGCATATGGGATTTGTGAGTATTCCCTTTTCTGAAAACTCTCACGAGACTATAACTCATCCACTAGGGTAGCCTAGGGGTTTAAAGGCTTAATGCATATGCTAAATGCATTCGTAAAGCCTACGAAAAGGAGCTAGTTAGATTATACATACTTGTCATTTACCTTTCAATAACATGTTTAGGAATAATGATCGAGACCTTGTGAAATCTAGTGAGGCAAATAGACGAAAAACATAGCACCACTAGCATTTCAAAATTTGCATGACCTTGACATATTCTCATACTTTGTTCGGGACGAACAAAACTTAAGTATGGAGTGTTGATGAGTCGAGTTTTCGACTCATTTATGGTCATTCTTCACTAGAGTTTTGAATCGTTTCTGACATTATTTTGATGTCATTTGACCTCTATCTCTACATTTCAGGTAGAAAACAAGTTTCCCCCATGGTCAAGGCCTAAATATGAAGATTGGTTGAGTTTCGGCGCAAAACAAGGAGTTTCAGGGCAATACCGAGCATATTGACCTTTGCAACTTGTTATGGACGCCCAGGGCGCATCCGGTGTCCGATTTGGCTGATCTTTAGCCTGTTGGAAAGGTATTTCATGGCTACAACTTCGTAGTTTACACCAAGACCAAATTCGGATGGAAAGACCACCAAAAAGGCCCCAGTCGGTCGATTGAGAAGTCCAGTCAACCGACTCGATTGAAACTCGGCAGCTCATCAGATCTTGCACATCCCAGTCGACCGACTGGGAGTCAAGCAAAGCCCAGTCGACCGACTGGATGAAAAACTCAGGTTTTCTGCACCCTGATTTCAGTCGAATCTATAAATAGAAAGCTATGGTTTTGCACCAAGTGTGGAGGTTTTTGGGGAGAAGAAGATTGGAAAAGAGGCTCATCCAAGGTCATCAATCATCATCCAACCAAGGAGAAGTGAAGATCAAAGGGAGATGTTAGGATTAACCATCCTACTCTATTCCACTTCTATTCTACTTGCTGTTGCCATTAAACCCTACTCACACCATGTTGTCTTACATGATGTGTGAGTAGTGGATCTTGTGTTTTGAGGGTCTTATGACTCTCCTTGGTACTCTTTGATCACATATATACATTGATATTCATAGGGATGATTGTTGATTTCATTTTCTCGTGTTATGAATGTTATGCACTCTAGGTGTTTGATATAATGCCTAAGCTACAATTTGGACTAAAACTTGAACCTATGTCTTGGAAAAGCTAGTGGATAGTTATAGGATGGAGAAATGATCATATCTTAAGCATGAAAGTGAACTTCTGATATGATGCTTGACTAAGGATTGAATGTTTAATACATTGGAGTTGGTCAATTAGCAAAACATCAATTAATCTCATCTAATGGTGTCAAATTCATTTTCACTATGCTCTTTAACATGCCATGCTACTAAGTGTTTGAGGAAATGCCTAGGTAACATGATGAACCTTAAAACTAGACTTAAGAATTGAGAGACCTTAGGGATAGTTTGGATGTAGTAAATATGATCATTTCTACGGGATTGAAGTGAACTAGGTTCAATACTATTTGACTACCGTGAAATATTTGAATATCATGTATGTGATCATTGGGAATTTGCCAAGGAGGGGAGTAACCCCTTGAAATACCTCTTACTTATCTTTTATCTCTAATTACTTGCCACATAGGATTTAGAAAATACATACTCCTTATACATTTTTGATTTAGAGTAGCCGAACGGAAACACGGTCTTACATAGTGCATGTGCTTAGCTTACTCCTCTTGTTTCAACCCGGTACTTTACCGGTTAATATGAATGTTTTGACTACATTCGATCCTCTCTTCATTGATACTATTTAGAGGTGAAAAAGAATAGTTCGTCAAATGCCGCCGTTTCCGGGGAGCAACTAGTTAGCACATCCCTAGATTAGATTGTGTGAAAGTTTCGACTATTCTTGTAAATATTTTTCTTTTTCTTATACTTGTATATTCTTCTTATTCTCTCATATCCCTTACTAACTTAATCTATCTTGTTTTGCGAGGATGGACCCCTACAACCAACAAGTCTATTCTAATGAGGGATACTATCAAGAGGAGAGCAACCATATTGGAATTACCAAGAGCATGGCTATCAAACTTGTTATTATAATTTGAATGGGGATGACCAAGAAGAGGAGCGACCAAACGCCTATTGGGAAAACTCTTGGCATCCACCACACACCTACACTCAAAATTGGGATGATGGTCAATATTTCGAAAATGAAGACTCCTACCCCTCCCTACTCTCAACCTCCTCAACCTACAAGTGAGCCCTCCAATATAGAAGCCATGTTTGCTAGACTTCTAGCAAGCCAAGAGAAGATGCAAGCTCAATTGAATGGATTGGAGACTCAAAGACATAAGTTAGAAAGCACATTGGCTCAACGAGCCATTGAAAATGAAAACTTGGATGGGGAAGAGGAGGTATCCGAAGAAGAAATCCTTGAATCTAGTGCCTCAGGGGAAGAACGGGATCAAGAATCGAAGGATGAATTTTGGAGAGCCGCCACCGAAGCTTATTACAAGCATAGGGATGGTCAATCTTGTAGCGAAGACGAGATGGAATGCAAAAGTGAAACATCCTTCACTCCTAGCACATCTCATGATCATTTGGACGAGAACACACAAGAGCTCACCATCCCATTAACGCGCTCCAATGAGGAATTCTTCAATGATGATGCCTCTTACATAGAGGAAATACCTTTTGTTGATGAAGAAGAACTCCCTCCTCCGGCTATGAGTGAGCTTGAATGTGAACCCGAAATTCTTGATGAGGATAAGATAGAGGAAGAGCCTATTGAGAGAAAAGGATCTCGGGGGTATGAAGACTTTGTTGAACTCTATATGGATCAATGATGTTCCCATGATTGGCATGTCTTTAACAAAACATCTTTAGACAGTTCAAGCTAGAGTTCAAGCAGATATTGGAATAGAAGTACAGCGTACAGAAGACGCATGGTCAAGATATGGTCTATATACGGTTTATTCTGAAGATATTAAAGATTAAGGATCTTTCCAGTTGGAGTCGGTCAGCAACGACTCAGATCTTTCGAGAGGTCACTCTACTATTTCCTTACCAGAATTGGAAGCCACTTGTCTAACTTGGCAAAGAAGATATCGTATGAAGAAGATGTTGACGACAAGATTAAGTGATTGAAGTCCCAAAGATGTCAACGAAGTTATTTGATTGGAGCCAATCGACAGATCATTATCAAAGATTTGTGCGATCAAATATACGCAGATTGGCTGAGAGAATATCGGATGGCTTGGGGTGTAAGTCATCTTCGAATATTGAATATAGATCGAATATTCAGCAAATATTTCGCAACATCTCCGAATTATTTGACGACATATACTGATCGGATTAGGGTTTCGTCCAAGCATATAAATACAATGCTAGGGCGTCCTTATGTGTGCGCTTCCCGAGAGAAAAAGCTAAACATGAAAGTTCGTGAGATTGGGGGAGAAGCGACGGCTGGCCATTCCACATCGGAATATCAGCCCTGAAGCAACAGTCTGTTCAGTGTGGTGATCAGGCTGTGCTGGAGGATCAACGAAGTACACACACAACTATCAAGCTACGCCTTTGAGAGAATTGCGAGAGGTGTCCAAAGGCTGTCTCAACTGTACCCTGAACTGTCAGCTGAACTGTTGTGCCAAGAGTTTGAGGTCTAGTGCAACAGAACCCTAGACACAAGCTTGAACAGGGGACATAATTTCAAATGGTATCAGAGCAAACACTCGACACACTGAGTGGGATCCTGGAACTGTTCAAGATGACTGCACAGCAAGGACAGTTACCATCAAGGACGGTTCATGACTGGAAGATAAACACCAAAACTTACAGAAGTAAAGATGTTTGCATGGTTGCGTTCAGCTCTTCAAGTCACATGGAGAAAGATCGCTGGTACTTCGACAGTGGATGCTCTGCCCATATGACAGGAGACCCCAGATTTCTTATGAAGATTCGACCTGTGATTAAGAAGCAGTTCATCACCTTCTGAGACGGAGGAAGAGGACAGGTAATCGGCTATGGGACATTGAAGGTTCCGGATCTACCGTCCTCAAAGACACTCTCCTAGTTGAAGGACTGAAAGTGAACCTGATCAGCATAAGTCAACTTTGTGACGGAGGACATCATGTCAAATTCACTCACAACTCATGCCAAGTTCTCGACAAAGATGGAGGAATATTGATGAAAGGAAGCAGAGCAGCCAACAATTGTTATCTCATCGGCTCTGATGGAACAGGCTCTGGAACAGGTGCTGGAACAGCCTGCTTGTCCAGTCAAGCAGATGAGATGTCCCTTTGGCACAGACGGTTGGGACATCTTAATCTCAAGACATTGAAGAAACTCTGCTCATCTGGACTCATCAGAGGAATGTCAAATGAAGTCAGGATGTGATGTGTGCAGAATGTCAGATCGGGAAACAGACGAAAGCATCACACCCAAAATCTCTCAAATCAGCACCAACCGACCTCTGGAACTGATCCATATGGACTTGATGGGACCAAATGCAAACTGAGAGCTATGGAGGAAAGAATTATGTTCTGGTCTGTGTTGACGACTTCACTAGATTCACCTGGACAAGGTTCCTTCGTGACAAGACCGAAGCAGCTCAACAATTTATAGAGCTTGCTACTCTTATCCAACGAGAAAGGGAAGACAAAGGAGAAAACGGGTGTCCATCAGGAGTGATAATGGCACAGAATTCAAGAATGTTACTATGAGTACCTACTATACGAAACACGAAATTGCTCATCAGTTCGCATCAGCAATCACCCCTCAGCAGAATGGAGTGGTGGAACGGAAGAATCGTACCATTCAAGAGATGGCCCGGGTGATGATCCATGCCAAAAAGATTCCTCTGAAGTTCTCATCCGAAGCTATGAATAAAGCATGTCACATCATAAATCGAGTTACTATACGCACTGGAACGGAGAAGACATGCTATGAACTCTGGAAAGGAAAGAAGCCCACTGTCAAATATTTCCACATTTTTGGAAGTGAGTGCTACATTATGAACGACCGGGAGTACCGACAGAAGCTGGATCCAAAGAGTTATGAAGGGTTCTTTCTTGGGTATTCTTCAAACAGTCGAGCATACCGGGTGTTCAACAAGCGCACAGGATCAGTCATGGAATCTATAAATGTCAAAGTAAAGGATGAAGTGTTCGTACTGGCGGTCCCGGACGACACTGATGATAGTACTAGCACAGCACCTACGACACAACCATCATCCCAGTAGACTGAGCATGACCCGTCTGAAGGCTCCTCCGACAACTCCACTGAAGATCATCCCTCTGACGACGCTGCTACTATCAACCCCTAAGAAAATGTCACTACGCTACAACCCTCTCGACGAATTGCCAGGGATCACCCAATCTCTGAAGTTATTGGTTCACCCAGTAACGGAGTTCAAACTCACAGAATTCTGAGCAACTCCAGAGAATTGCCTGCCTGCTCGTGTTTCCTCTCATCAATTGAGCCGAAAAACATAAAGGAGGCGTTAGTTAATGAGTATTGGGTCCTCGCTATGCAGGAGGAACTGGAAGAATTTGCTCGAAACGATGTATGGGATTTGGTTCCAAGACCTGATGGGGTCAACGTCATTGGTACAAAATGGATCTTCAAAAACAAGTCCGACGCATCGGGGAACATCACAAGAAACAAAGCTCGCCTTGTGGCACAAGGATACACTCAAATAGAAGGGATAGACTTTGAGGAAACCTTTGCTCCGGTCGCACGTCTTGAAGCCATCCACCTACTGCTTGCTCTGGCATGTCACTTAAAGTTTTGACTGTTCCAGATGGATGTCAAAAGTGCTTTCCTAAACGGATTTCTGAATGAGGAGGTTTTCGTCGCTCAACCGAAAGGGTTTGAGGATCCGCATCACCCAGCATCAGTGTACCACCTGAAGAAAGCCTTATACGGTCTCAAACAAGCACCCAGAGCTTGGTATGAGCGTCTCACTGTGTTCCTCGTCGATCATGGATATGTGCGAGGGGGAGTGGACAAGACCCTGTTCGTTAAACACACAAGGTCAGACTTCATTATCGCACAAATCTATGTTGACGATATTGTGTTTGGGTCCAATACCCAGAAACTGGTGGATCAGTTTGTTGAACAGATGCAGAAGGAGTTCAAGATGAGCATGGTTGGGGAAATGAACTACTTTCTAGGACTCCAGGTTACTCAGAAGGAAGACGGCACTTTTATCTCTCAAAGCAAGTATGCCAAGAATCTAATAAAGAAATTTGATCTTGAGAAAGCAAGCCACAAACGAACTCCGGCCGCTACTCACATAAAGATAACCAAAGACGAGGCTGGAACAAAGGTCGATCAGACGCTGTACAGGAGTATGATTGGAAGCCTCCTGTACTTGACAGCCAGTAGACCAGATATAGCATATGCCGTTGGCGTTTGTGCAAGATACCAGGCAGATCCCAAGGAAAGTCATCTCCTACAAGTTAAGAGAATCATAAAGTATGTATGCGGGACTGTTGATTTTGGAATCTGGTATACCAAGGACACCAACCCACATCTGGTTGGCTACTGCGACGCAGACTGGGCAGGAAATGCTGAAGATCGAAAGAGCACATCTGGAGGATGCTTCTTCTTAGGAAATAACTTGGTCTCGTGGTTCAGCAAAAAGCAAAATAGCATCTCACTGTCTACGGCTGAAGCAGAATACATAGCAGCAGGAAGCAGCTGCACTCAACTTCTATGGATGAAGCAGATGCTGTCTGAATACGGAGTTAAACAAGAAGAAATGACCCTGTACTGTGACAATATGAGCGCAATCAGTATCTCAAAGAACCCAGTGCAACACTCCAGGACAAAACACATAGACATCAGACATCACTTCATCCGAGAGCTGGTTGAACAGAAGGTGGTTACTCTTACGCATGTTACAACAGACAAGCAATTGGTGGACATATTCACCAAACCACTTGATGCCGCTCAGTTTGAAACACTCAAATCCTCCTTGGGTCTGTGTGTTATCAAAAACTAAGTGTTCCAGGTGGGGGTCAGTCACAGGCAGAACACCAGCTCAAACAGTTGGGCTGACCACCTATCAACAGGAAGCTGGAACAGAAGGTACATACCTAGAGATTTACATTCTTATACTTTCAGAAATCAGTCCTATGCCATTATAAAACGACCGGGAAAAAGAGGGAGTGTCAGATCTGAAACGAACCTACCCTAAATGAGGAGAGTGTGCGGCCTACGATGGAAAATCAGACGAGTTCTCAACCCTAAATGAGGCAATCTCCTCTGCTCACCCAAGGATTGCTCTCCTACTGCTAAGGAAGTACGAACGATTGGTCAAGCTTACCTGAGCTAAAGGTGACAAAGCGGTTAATAAAAGCCGAGGGAATTGAAACCTGCTGCAGATTCTGTGACCGGTACTGCAGAAGGAGGTTAAGTCCGCAGTGCTACGAGTGTGATCCTGATATGCAGGAGAATGAGAATGCAGGTGGAGAACTGCAAGCGAAGCAATCTGGTAATGAAGAACTGAATGTGTCATTCAAGGAGATTGATGATGTTATTGATGAGTTGCCAAATGAGAAGATTTCAATTCATGCTGAGACATAAGCTGACCAGTCTCTAGAAGCCCAGGTCGTAGATATGGAGGCAAGTGTGACAGATGATGCAGTCTCATCTATGGAGTAAGGTGGTGAGTCAGTTTTTACCTCAAGAGTCATCTAGCTCTTGTCCCGGAAAAAAAATTAAGGGACCGGAAGGGTGCATGACGGCTTTACGGAGGATTCCCATATGATGGTGGATCCCCCAGCTATTCCTGACTTGGTGTCAAAGAAAGACAGATAATGAGATTGCTTCAATGTGGTTAAGGATCAAGTTTCCAGAAAAGTCAAACACCGATAGGGCTGCTGAGAAGACATCTGTTACAGCATTGTTCCAGTGACTGGAGACCAGATAATAGAGAGTTTAAGGGGAATCAAAACTCAGTGTCACTGGCTGAACTAAAAAGAGTACTGAAACCAAAGAAGAAAGTGACCATCCAATCATACTCGACTGAAGTATCCACCCAGAGGAATAGCACGAGTATAGATGCAGGGGGAGCAAGTACATCCAAGAAAAGGAAGAGGAGTGCTCCAGGATCTGCTCCACCTAGTGTATCAACTGAAGCATTTGAGCATGAAATGTGGTTAGTCAGTACAGATGCAGCAGCTAAGTGGAAGTGAGTAGGTCATCTCTAAAAGGCTACCTAATAAGACGTCAGTCCCAAGGAAGTCATCCCTAACAGCAGCTCTGACTATATTCTACTGAAGGAAGTAGAGATCATTCAGAGGTTCGAACAGCCGCTAAGACATCCTGGTCCGACAGTCTCACGGTATGTGTCCCTGTCCCAGGCCATGTTCGAGGGAGAGTTGACCAGATTCCAGATACCAAAGAATCGTAAGTACTCTTTCTATCTACCTGCGCTGATTGATTGGCTGGTTGAACTCGATTGGACCCCTTGCCAGTTTGTGGCAAAAAGGGGGAGTAGTTCCGTCGTCTAAAGATAGATTCGGTTTTGCCAAAATGCCAAGGGGGAGATTGATGTTCCCATGATTGGCATGTCTTTGAGAAAACATCTTTAGACAGTTCAAGCTAGAGTTCAAGCAGATATTGGAACAGAAGTACAGCGTACAGAAGACGCATGGTCAAGATACGGTCTATATACGGTTTATTCTGAAGATATTAAAGATTGAGGATCTTTCCAGTTGGAGTCGGTCAGCAACGACTCAGATCTTTCGAGAGGTCACTCTAATATTTTCTTACCAGAATTGGAAACCACTTGTCTAACTTGGCAAAGAAGATATCGTATGAAGAAGATGTTGACGACGAGATTAAGTGATTGAAGTCCCGAAGATGTCAACGAAGTTATTTGATTGGAGCCAATCGACAGATCATCATCAAAGATTTGTGCGATCAAATATACGTAGATTGGCTGAGAGAATATCGGATGGCTTGGGGTGGAAGTCATCTTCGAAGATTGAATATAGATCGAATATTCAGCAAATATTTCGCAACATCTCCGAATTATTTGACGACATATTCTGATCGGATTAGGGTTTCGTCCAAGCATATAAATACAATGCTAGGGCGTCCTTATGTGTGCGCTTCCCGAGAGAAAAAACTAAACACGAGAGTTTGTGAGATTGGGGGAGAAGCGACGGCTGGCCATTCCACATCGGAATATCAGCCCTGAAGCAACAGTCTGTTCTGTGTGGTGTTCAGGCTGTGCTGGAGGATCAACGAAGTACACACACACAGCTATCAAGCTACGCCTTTGAGAGAAGGCGACTGGACTTCCGAAAAGTTCAAGACTAGGGCAAGAGAGAAGTCTCGTCCTACCCACAGGGGATCGAGGGGAGTAGCGACAAACCGAGATTGCAAATCCGAGAGACGGAGAGGTAGAGGCTAGGCGATTACAAACACGGGGTTGTGTAAGAGTAAGACCACTTGTAGCTCTAATTCTCGTAATACGATTTGTGTCCCATTATAGGGTGTGGGAAACCCCCCAGAGTAGGCGAGGCCGAACTGGGTAACATACTGTGCGTGCTCCCGTTTTTACTTTGATTCCCGGTACTGCTTGATAAACTGTTTAATCATCTGTTGAAACACTCTCTGGTAGAGTTAGGTTCTGGTTAACTGTGTGTCTCAGTTAACTTCACTAACTGCTGGAGTATTGCGAGAGGTGTCCAAAGGCTGTCTCAACTGTACCCTGAACTGTTGTGCCAAGAGTTCGAGGTCTAGTGCAACAGAACCCTGAACACAAGCTTGAACAGGGGACATAATTTCAATCAAGCTAAAGAGTCTTCTCGCACACAAGAAGACAAAGGTATAGAAAGGGATATTGAGGATTGGGCACCCATGGGCGTCATTGAAAAACTCAAGGAGGAGGTGCCCATCAATCTCGAGACAAGTTATGAAGACCCTTTCTTCACTACTTCATCTCGAGACAAGTTTTGGAGCTTTGTGCCTTATTTTGCAAGATCTTTGGAAGGAAGCTCCCATGACCCCTTAGTTCTTAAGGGACATTCATTATTTAAGGGGTCAACTTCCCAAAGGAAAGTCCATTGTAGACATGATGGGAGGAAATTCAAATGGGATTTAAAGGTGGATTGACACCCCAAATGTCCAAGGCCCCGTGAGAAGGGATCCTAGCAAAGGACTTCTCAACGAGTGATTCTATGGGGCTCTTTGCTACGTCTTTGCCAAGACGGGAAAAACTAGGCCCTCGCGGGAGGTAACCCGGTTTGTAAGTTGTTTCTTTCTCATACTCCTTCTATTTTCTGAAATTTGAGGTTCACTTGATTCTTGAACTATACTATGTGCAAGAACCAAATCTCTAGGCATGCTAATTGATGAAAATCTCTTTTCATCAAATATGGAATCTCTTGATTCAATGATAGTATGAACCGGAACTTGCTTATTATGTTCTATAACATAGAATCTATAAGCTAGAGAGTGTTGGGCATATCCTATGAATATGCATTCAACTCCCTTTTCTCCTAAAGTTTTTATCTTATGTAGAGGTTGTCTTACCACTGCCCTACATCCCCAAACTCTAACATGTGACAAGCTTGGCTTCTTCCCATGCCAGATTTCATAAGGAGTAAGGTTGCTAATATTATTAGGAACCCTATTCAGTAAGTAGCAAGCCGTTAACATGGCTTCACCCCAGACCCGAGTAAGAAAGCATGGCATTAACCATTTCTTTCAAAACTCTGTTTTTCCTTTCAGATACACCATTTTGTTGAGGTGTAAGGAGCTGTGGTTTCATGAATGATACCAACACTTTGGACATAACTAGGATTAAAGTATTCCCCACCTCTATTGGTGCGCAACTTCTTAATAGAAGTTCCCTTTTGAAGTTCAACTTCACTCTTATAAATTTGAAATTTATTAAGAGCTTCATCCTTGGAATGCAATAAGTAAACATAGCAAAATCTAGAACAATCATCAATGTATGTGACTACATATTTCTTGTTCCCTGAAGATGGTGATGCATGAATCACATAAATCGCTATGTATTAAGTCTAGTACATTGTTTTCTCTAGTAGCCTTATAAAATGGTTGCCTAGTAATTTTCGTAAGCATGCAAGTTCTACATTATCAATGTTCATGTCAAATGAGGGAATTAAATCATGCTTTGACATTTTAAGTAATCTATTATAATGAACATGTCCTAAACGTGCATGCCATAGTCTAGATATATCAACATGTGAATTTATAGATTGAGTAGAACATTCATGCTCACAATTCATGTAAATAGAACAAACACTTTTATTAAGACTCAACTTGAACATTCCATTACACAAATATCCTTTGCCAAGAAATATACCACCCTTTGACAACACATAATTATCAGCTTCATACACTTGCCGATAACCTTGTTTATTTAAAATAGTACCCGACACAATATTTTTTCTAATATTTAGTACAAACAGAACATTACACAAAACAACAGTTTTTTCACTTGAAAACTCTAGTTCTACTTGGCCTAGTCCAGGGAATTGGGCAGTTGACTTGAATAGTCCCTTGTCTCTACAAACATGTGCCGTAGCGCCGGAGTCAACCCACCATGAAATCTCATCATCCTGCATAGCAAAGATTTCAAAAAAGTTAGAAACATAGCAAACTTCTTGTGAATAGCGACTGGCATCAGGATTATTGCAGGGAGTTTCATTGACGCTTCGCTTGGCACATCAACAACTCTGGCACCTTCGAAAAGTTTGTGATCCATGGCAAGCACTTTGGGATCAGCTGAAAGCTCATCTACTGATGACAAGATGTCGGGGAACTGTTCTAGAACCAGCTAATGGAGGAGGGAAGGAAAACCAATTGGTAGCTGGTCTCTTCCTGACACCGAGTGTTTTACTATGTGCGCAAACACCAACTCTCCCAGATTTTCCCGTTTCTTCATTCCAACAGCATAAAGAAGCTTTGCGAGTTCTTTTGTAAAAGCTCCACGATTCATTGACGGCATCCAATTGTAGTGAGCAATTTGGTACAGAAAAGCATACTTGGTTGATAATTCCGAAGGTTTGAAATTTGCTCCTTTCCAGTGCACCTTGACTCCTTGAGTGATTTCCTGGGCGATAGTGTTTAAATCTTCTGTAACAGTTTCAGCACCCCACTGAGGAGCGTTCCAACAAGCATTGATCAGCTCTGGCGTTAAGTACACAGCTTTCCCTCTAACATGAAGTTGACCATACTGTTCACTCCCCTGCACCCCAAATTCTGCAGGCAGGTTTACCATTACTTCACGTACAAGCTTCTCAGAGAACTTTTCGGCCTTTCGCAGAGAGCCTAGAACCTTGCATTCATTGAGTAGGTCAATTAGAATTCCCGGATACTTTTTGACATTGATTACTTTCTCAGCCACCACAGTCCTGTGCAGAATAACTTCCCATCTTTCGGCATAAGCCTTGGACGCGAACCAGGTACCCCTTATCAGACTCACTTGTACAGTTGATGGCTTCACAGCAAATTTGACCTTCTTGGAAGCCTTGGGTGACTTAGTAGCAGCTGATCTCTTCACGACTTATTTCACATTTTGTTTCAGCTTGACAATAGGGGAAAGTTCGTGAGAGTCCTCACTTGCCATATTCGATGCTGATTTTTGGGCAGTGGGCTTCTTTAAGGCCTGTTCTGACGCTGGCACAGGGTCTTGCACTGCCCCAGGCACAGATTTTTCATCTTCTTCTTCAGACGAAGCCTCCTCAGCTAAAGACTCTACTGATGTATCTTTGCTGGATTTGGAAGATTCCGTCGCTAACTTAGTCATCTCTGCCTGATCACTTTCTCCTTGCTCATCACTGACACCAAACAATTCATCGGTATTACAGTCTGACTCCCCAGACCTAGCAGCTTCAACCTTACTCTTATCTTCATCATTTTTCACAGACTCCACAAGGACTGATTGACCAATAGTCTGATTTGTAATAGGTGTGGGTACAGAGGCCTCGACAAACGGTACGGAGTGCGCATTGGCATTCTCAACATCCTGCTCGGTCTGTTCAGCCGCTCCTTCTTTCTCGGGTTGAGCAGGCAAAGCCTCTCTTACTTGCTGGCATTTCGCCAGATTGGCTAGCACTGCTGCTTGAATTTGGGACACCAACTTTTCAAGATAAATTGAAGTACTTCCGACCATTACTTGGTCCCCAACAGTACTATCAGCCACTCTCTTCTTCACCAAATCTTCCACCACACCTTCTTTACTAATCGGTATAACAGAAATACTGGAAAATTCAGCAACGGGCGCAGTAGTCATACCTTTGGGGTTCACCGAAGAAACTCCTTTTTCTGGAGACTTGGCTTGTCCAAATGATGTCTTCTTGAAGGGCGAAGAGCTGATCCGCACAGTCTCCCCCTCAATGGCAGACTGCTTTGACAACAAGACTGAGTCTTGCTTGGTCGCCGATGGCACAATTATAGAACCAACGTCCTTGGCAGCTTCCTTCGCAGGTGTCTCAGTAGGAACCATAGTCACAGGGGGATTTGGGGTTGCCTTCTTGGACTTAAGGGTCTCACCTTTCCCAACAGACGATTTGGTTAGCGTCTTTGGCCGAGACGTAGGCTTCTTGCTTCCTTCTACAGTGGCGGAGGACTTGCTTTTCCTTGTGTTTACCATCTTCGAAAGAGTTGAGAGAATAAAAATTCGAGAGAACAAATTTTTGCAAGAGGCAATTTAGGGTTTCGATTGCCTGCGGATGGATTCCACACTTGCCTCCTACTTAAATAGGCCTGCAAATAGGACTGAAACAGATTTGAATTTTAAAAAACAATTTTAGAAGTCAGATAGTCTGCTCGATCTTCTGGATAAAGAGACGTTGTAGATATCTCCAAAATATCTTCCTCTTTAAGTATTTCCACGTCAGCACAGTAGAAAGAGATACTGATCTGGCTAACCTTTCAAGGAGCTGGTACAGTTTTGAATTAGGCACAGCGCTCCTTACTGCCTGGCACGTCAGCAATACTGATAAGAGTTCTGCTCAGCTGACTGCCCCTGACATCGAAGTCTACTAGTTTTTTATGACACAAAGGCCAAGTGCAGACCTTAGTGTCTCAAACCTCTCAGCGTCCAATGGCTTGGTCAGAATATCTGCCAGTTGCTTCTCTTTTGGCATGTGGAACAGACTAATGACTTTGTCTTCAACTAGTTCTCTAATGAAATGGTGTCGGATGTCAATGTGCTTTGTCCGCAAATGTTGGACTGGATCCTTAGAGATGCTGATTGCACTCATATTGTCACAATATAACGTCATAGTATTCTGATCCAGTCCCACTTCCTTGAGCATCTGCTTCATCCAAATCATCTGAGCACAGTAGCTCCCCGTAGCCATGTACTCTGCTTCAGTAGATGACAGTGAAATATTGTTCTGCTTCTTGCTAAACCAGGATACAAGGTTATTGCCTACGAAAAAGCATCCACCCGAGGTACTCTTTCTGTCTTCGTTATTGCCAGCCCAGTCTGCATCTGAGTAGCCAACAATACACCCACTTGTATCTCTAGTGTACCACAGACCATAATCAGCAGTACCACTTACATATTTGATGATTCTTTTCACCTGTAACAAGTGACTTTCCTTCAGATCGGCCTGATATCTGGCACAGACTCCCACAGCTTGATAGATATCTGGTCTGGTTGCAGTTAGGTATAACAAGCTCCCGATCATGCTTCTGTACAAGGTCTGGTCCACTGAGGCTCATGCATCATCCTTAGTGATCTTCACATGTGTAGCAGCGGGAGTTCTCTTGTGGGTAGCCTTGTCCAGTCCAAACTTCTTTACTAGATTTCTAGCATAGTTGGCTTGAGTCATGAAAATCCCTCCCTTCGACTGTGTAACTTGTAGCCCCAAGAAGTAGTTCATTTCACCCACCATGCTCATTTGAAACTCGCTTTGCATCTGGGCCACGAACTCATCCACCATCTTTTGAGAGTTAGAACCAAACACTATGTCATCGACGTAGATCTGAGCAATGATAAAGTGTTTGTTCTCTTTTTTCACAAACATCATCTTGTCGATTCCTCCTCGAGTGTATCCCATGCCTATGAGGAATTGAGTCAACCTTTCATACCAAGCTCTAGAGGCTTGCTCTAGCCCGTACAACGCCTTCTTCAGTTTGTACACATAATCTGGATAATGAGGGTCCTCAAAACCTTTCGGCTGTGCCACATACACTTCTTCGCATAGCAGACCGTTTAAGAAGGCACTCTTCACGTCCATCTGGAATAATTTGAACTTTAGGTAGCATGCCACTGCAAGTAGAAGACGAATAGCTTCCAGGCGTGCTACTGGGGCGAATGTATCGTCAAAATCAATCCCCTCAATCTGAGTGTATCCTTGAGCAACCAGTCTGGCTTTATTTCTCGTAATGTTGCCGCTCTCATCGGTCTTGTTTTTGAATATCCACTTTGTTCCAATGATGTTGACTCCACTTGGACGAGGAACAAGATCCCATACATTGTTACGAGTGAATTCTCCCAACTCCTCTTGCATGGCCGTGATCTAATGATCATCTTTCAAGGCTTCCTTCACATTCTTGGGTTCCACATTTGACAGATAGAAACTATAGTTAATCATATCTCTATAATTAACATGAGGTTTACCTCTGGTTCTGATTTTGTCGTGAGGGTTGCCAATAATACTGGACAGAGGATGATTCTTTTGGATTCTGCTAGAAGGTTGCAAGCTGGTTTCGCCACCTTCTGATTGAGTTTGATTCACTTCACTTTCATCAGTGTCTTGCATGTGAACGTCATTATTCTCCCGGCCTGAGTCTAAGACAGTTTCAGGTACAACTTCAGAATTTTCATCGGGAACATACTCTTGCATTTGTACATCATTATCCTTGTCGGCCGTATCTAGCACAGTTTCAGGCACAATCTCAGAATTTGCATCTGATATTGATCCTTGTGCAGGCTTGTGATGAGTATCATGGGTTTCCATATCATCATCTGGCTCCTTTCTCAGAAGGGACTCCTTGGCATCGTTGATCACCACATTGATTGACTCAACCACTGTTCTAGTTCTCTTATTGTAGACACGATAGGCTCTACTGTTTGGAGAATAACCCAAGAACAGTCCTTCATCACACTTCCTGTCCAGCTTCTGTCTTTGCTCCCTATCAGTCAGAATATAGCAAGTACTTCCAAAAACATGAAAGTGCTTAACAGTAGGCTTTCTCCCTTTCCATAGCTCATAGCTAGTCGTGTCCATTCCTGGTAGAATCAGGACTCTGTTCAGGACGTAGGTAGTGGTTAACATAGCTTCAGCCCACAGATTCAGGGGAACATTCTTCGCATGCAGCATAACTCTCGTCATCTCTTGTACGGTTCAATTTCTCCGCTCTACTACTCCGTTCTGTTGCGGTGTGATAGGAGAGGATAATTAATGAACAATCCCTTGCTTGTCACAGAACTGTGCAAACCTCTCATTCTCAAACTCCCTTCCATGGTCACTTCGTATGGATAAAAGGTGTTGTCCTTGATCTCTCCTTTCATTAATCAGGCAGGTAGCAAGTTGAACAAAAGCATGCACCGCTTCGGACTTTTCACGTAAGAACATGATCCAAGAGTATCTGGTGTAGTCATCTACGCATACAAAAGCATACCTTTTGCGCCCAATACTCTCCACCTGCATTGGTCCCATCAGATCCATATGCAGCAGCTCAAGTGGACGCTTGGTGTAGATTCTGTCCACTTTCTTATGTACAGCTCGAGTCTGCTTTCCTGCTTGACAGTCACCACATATAATTTGCATATCTCCTCTAATATTGGGAATACCTTCAAGTAACCTTTCGTTGGCCAAGAATTTCAAAGATCTGAAATTTATGTGTCCCAAGCGTTGATGTTATAGGTGCACTTCATCGGACTTGCTACACATGCATGTAATTGCAGCTGGGGTTGTAGCACGGCTTAGGAGATAACAGTTGTTGCTCGCACGATCTCCTTCCATCACACAAACACCATGTTTGTCGTAGACTTGGCAGGAGTTCCTTGTGAACTGGACTTGATTTCTGCCATTACACAACTGGCTAATGCTGAGCTGATTCGCCTTCAGCCCATCGACCCAATAGACATCTTCTGGATGTGGGATGCCTGCCACATTCAGTGTTCCCTTAGCGAGAACTCTAGCTCTTTGCCCATCACCAAAAGTCACGTGGTGTTCGTCGATCAGTCTCAGATTAGTCAAATTTTCTCGGACTCCAGTCATGTGCCTTGAACATCCGCTGTCAAAGAACCAGCTCTCCTCATCTTCCTTATCAGTTGAACTGTAGGAGACATGGTAGTATTGATCATTCCTTGGTCTCCATACCATGTTGCTTCGTCTCCTTATTGGCTCTTTGTACTGACTGTCTCGTCTATAGCGATAGCAATGACGCTTGATGTGCCCAGGTTTGCTGTAGTAGTAGCAGATCCTAGCACGTTGACATTCAACATCTCCAGGGGCACGAAATTGGTTGTAGTTTTCTCTGGCACTGACAAACTTATCCACTGACTTGCGCTTGTTGTCTTTAGGGAGTGTGCCATTTGCTTTCACAAACTTCGTCTTCTCTCCAGTGAATCCAAGACCGATAGTGTCTTTTATACTTCTCTGCATAGACAGGATCTGGTCCAGATTTTTAGATCCTCTGTTCAGACCATTTAAGACCTTTTTGATTGCACCCATCTCCTCCAAGAGTTTGTTTGATTCTTGTTTATCTCCTTCAGAAGTTTGTTTCAGCTCTTGTACTTCTTTCTCCAAGCGTTCTTTCTCCTGTGCAAGAATGTTGGCTTTTGACTCTAGTTCTTGTTTTTCCAATTTCAACAGAATAACCCCTGCATTTAGCCTCTTGTTGATGTCTACCAATTCAGTCCACTTTGAGAATAGTAGTGCATATTTCTCAGCAATGCACTCATCAGTGATTTCTTCTTCATCACTTTCTTCAGCATCGTTCTCTTCCATATCGGCTTCCGCTTTCTTGGCACATTCTTCCGAACTGGTCCTGGCAGGGTTTGTGGTACAGTCCATCATACATGATAGAGCGACAAAAATGCTGGTTTCTTCCTCCTCTGATCTCTCCTCAGTCTCATTATCACTCCAGCTTACGTTCAATGACTTCCCATTCCTCTTTTTTAGGGTGTTGGCACACTCTGCTTGTATGTGGCCATATCCTCCGCATTCCCTGCACTTTATTCCTTTGGTTCGTCTGCTTTTGCCATTCTCCTTCTGATCAGACTATCTTTCCCTTGGCTGGAAATCTACTCTCCTCTCCTTCTGGTCAGACTGTCTTTCACTTGGCTGGAAATCTACTCTCCTGACTTCTTGAGCTTTTGACTGATTCAGGCTGTTCTGGCAAGCACCCCTGCGGTTGATCTTCTTCAATAGTTTGTTGATGTTCTTTGTGAGTAGCGCCAGTTCCTCGCTCACTCCATCAGCTGATTCATCGTCCACTCCGGTTGCAGCCTTTAACCCTACAGATTTAACCTTTGTTTCTGGTACAATCAGATGTTGCAATTCATAAGTACACAGATTGCCAATCAATTCTTTCCAGCTCATGGTCTTTGTGTTGTTCGCCTCCTCTATAGCGGTTACCTTCATAGCAAATCGTTTTGGCAACGACCTCAGAATTTTTTGCACAATCTTCTCTTCAGGTAGAGCTTCACCAAGGGTGGATGCCTCATTCACAAGGTCACAGACTCTGGCATTGAAGCCCTTGATGGATTCATCCTCTTGCATTTTCAACTCCTCAAATCTGGATGTCAGCATCTGAATCCTTGACTGTTTCACCTTGTCAGTTCCTTCAAAGTGAGTTGACAGGGTATCCCATGCTTCCTTGGCGCTTTCACAGTTCAGGATGAGCTTGAAAATTGACTCGTCTACAGCTGAGAAGATGGCATTAAGAGCTTTGGCATTCCCTATAGTGAGACGCTCCTCCAGTTCGGACAATTCTGTTTCTGGTTTGGGAACAACCTTGCCATCATCAGTTGCCAGCAAGGGGGGTTCCACCCAGTTAGCACAGATCTCCATGCTTTTTCATCCACATTTTTGATAAACACCTTCATTCTGGCTTTCCATTAGCCATAATTAGGCCCTTCTAACAGCACCGGGCGAGTAGTGCTTTGTCCTTCCTTGATGCTCATCTTAGAACGGTAGCTAGCTTCCCAAGATTCCTCTCCGTATGTTGAGAACCTGCTCTGATACCAATTGAAATAGCTACGCGTGAGTTCAACTCAACTGTACCAGCTGTAGGTGGAACACTCAGTGGTATAGTTAGTTGCACAGTCTAAGATAATCATAATGAAGAGCACAACAGAAAAAGACACAGAGCAATTGGTGACCCAGTTCGGCTCAATATAGCCTACGTCTGGGGGACTTCTCCCAAGTCTAAGGAATAATCCACTATTACGGTATATAGTACAGATTAACGTTTGAATAGTCTTTCAAACAACTGATGCACCTATACTACCCTCCAAGTGAATTGTGTGATCTATGCTTCCCTTAGATCCAGTCACTCCCGTCGTGTACTTCCAGACCTCCACCTGAGGCTGATGTAAACGAACCTACGGCAGCAGATTCTCCTTGTTGAGATGATGGTCTCATTGTGTGAGTCACACTACACGGACAGGTTAGAGCAGTGCAGTGACGACACCTCTTGAACTTCTGAAAGAATATTTGCGCATCAACAAGTATACGTTCAAGAATAAGGAGCAAGTTTGCTTACCAACTTGCAGCCACAATCCTTCTACTAAAGCTTGAAGACTCGTAGATAAGAATGATATGATCCGCTCTTGATTGATGGCTCTCTCTCACACGGTGTTTCTCAAAAGTTGCTTGCGTAAATAATAAAGAGCCCTAGCCTTCTTTATATAGTAGCCGTGTGAATCTAAGGATAAGAAACCCCTAGATTTTATTTCCTAAACCCTAGATAAAGTAGGAAATACTTCCGTTGAGATCTGCATGACTTTATCTTGACAAAATCCGGTTTGATGATGTGGCGCATGCATAGCTAAGATAGAGATATATCAATTCGGAAAATTTAGGAGAGTGCTGATTTTTCGGAACTGTCAGTTTGATCTAGCACAGCTTCTTGCACAGTTCTCGTTTTGCCTAGATGGCACTTTTTACTCCAACATGATGAATCAAATATATATATATAGCTAAAAGACAAATCTTTTGATAGCTGAATTTGATCATGTTGATTTCTTTTAAGGCTCAAGTGTCATGGTGTATATAAGCTTGGAATAAACATTTGCTTTTATAAAACATCTATCTTGTTTATCATTTGGTTGTTTAGACTATGTCTGGTTGATTTTTAGGGCTTGAAATGTAATAAGATTTTTCATGTTGCTTAGAGGGAAATCAAAATCATTCTTAATAGGTAGCAACAGCTTAAAAGAACTTTAATTACTCAGAATGTTGTACACTATGTAGCTGCGTGTGTGGTTTCATAGCTCTTCAGCACATGGTTAAAACTGTTGCTGATTTTGAACCTCATCAGATCCATACTTTTTTTTTTGAATCTGTAAGCATTGTTTTTATACTTTAATGGGAGTTTCCAATATCACTGGTTTTATACTTGTCTTGGTGATTTTTCTTTCTGTTGACATCCAAATGATGCTATGCGATTTTTCTTTCTGTTGACATCCAAATGATGCTATGCACGATTCTTTTCTGTTTCCTCTTATCCATTCTTTTCAGCATCCAAATGAAGCTCCCATGATCCCTAACCAAACAAAAAACTTAAGAGATGATGAATTGATAGTAGATCTTATGATGATTCGATCCCTAAGTTGCAGGTATAAATCTCAATCTGTTTGAGTTTTAGTTTAGGGTTTTTCAAGAGACCATAGTTTCTAGTATATTTGTGAGAATGAGAGAAAATTTTGAATATTCATGATTTCAAACCGTCGCCTAGAAAAACTTGATGAACGTGATAACATCATAGTTCTAGTCATTCTGGTAAACGAATTAAAGTTATATGTTAGTTCTGTAGTTCTCTGTTGCCTAGAACATAGAAGCTCAATAGTTGTGCATAAAGAACAAGACTCTGTTGATGAATAAAAGTCTTGAATGAAATTCATACATCCAAGTCAAATCTCAATACAAACAAAATGGCAAACTTGTTTTTCAAATATTTGAATGGAGACAATCACGGACTTTATAGTATGTTATAAGGATGTCTGTTGTTTGCATTAATAACTTCTCATAGCATCACAACTTTACTACATCTACACCTCCACATCATGACAGACACTGAGTTTTTTTTAGAACCACTGGTGTCATGCATGGAAAGGTGCCATCAGCCGCATCCAATCCTATCAATAGTATATGAAGCCATGTCAGCATATATTTGGCTGCCTTGCTGAAAAATAATATGTAAGATATTTTACAATAGTGCACGACTTTTGGACCTCTTCCACCTTCCCAGCTTTTCTTCCCTAAAAACAGATTGAATAATAGCATGACCTACACGTCTCATGTAATTGGTTGATACTATAAATTTGAGTTACACTTATTTGATCTGAACTAGGTTTAAATGAAAATTTAATGAGCCAGAAAAATCACATCTTTCTTATTAATCGGAACTTTATTTGAATGTGAATTTGGAGGATGACCACTGGAATCGGGATTTTTGTATACCTTACGGGCTCCAATAGCCAGATCATTATCATCAATGTATTATGCTTGAAAACCCAATGGACTGGGCACATCTTCGTAACTGCAATATGCGAGGGAAAAAAATGATATGATCATCAATGAAAATTGTAGGAGATAACTAGTACGAGGAAGTACAACATAATGAAAGAGTATCATAAACAGTTCAAGAGTTTACTCTGTTACAGAGACTTTATAAAGAGGTTCATCGTTATGGTCACTTAACTTATACCAAAATATTGCGTGTCAATTATTCAACAGTGGAAACTATGAATCCAGAAAGGGGATATAACCAAGTTATAACATTGTAAATAAAAGTTATAGAGTGGTGGGTAAATTATTACTATTTCTAATCAAGAGCAAAATTATTTCTGCAGAGACGGCACTTGTTTGTGAGGTACATGAAAGGACATTGAATACAAAAGATGAACGCATAAGAACTCACCGGAAACATAAGAGTAAAAGGGTGGGGGACAAGATAAGAATTCCAACCATACAAAAAAAATTAAAACGATGAGAACAGCATCGTATATTGAGGAACTAATTAGGTGAGAACAGGTTAAGAGTATCCCAAGTTTCCAAAATGATACGTAGAAGACAAGAAACCTTTATGCTTGCAAGAATAGCAACACAATGATGACCTTACCACAATATCCATTAGCTAAGACCGGAATGTATGGCTCATGCGTTAATGGAAGTATGCAATTTCCATTTTGAACAATAACCATTTGTCTTCTACGCTAAACTGACCTTGACCTACCAATATTAATAGTCATTCATTGTTAATTTGTATCATTAGTTTATATTTTGCCACTGGACAAAATGTATCAATAATTATAGACATGGAGGCAATTCGTTAACCTACCGGAAGAATAATGTTTGTTTCTTCAGATCACCTTCATCAAGAATCTGCATGTGATATTATGAGCTTGTTAGTGATCTGAAATAATAGATTGTTTATGTCTACTCAACAATGTAAAACTGTCTGTCAGCGAAACCAGCATGGCTGCCCATGTCTATTTTAAGGAGAGAAGTGAACAAATTTACGTGACATGCTCAGTCGCTCACAAGGGATTCATATCATCACAAATTGGATTTTACATAAGATTTTTTCCCCTCCAACCTAAACAACTAATCTAAACGCTCAGATCTTTACCATGGACTTTTAATTGCGTGTGCGCGACACATTATCCGAACTAAATTACAACCTTGATATAGTTGACACTAGTTGATTTAACATGTCATGGTCCATCGTTGAACACATATCGAAGTGTTGACTGACACAGATGTGCCTAACAAATCGGACGTAGAGCATACAGACTTTGCATGAGAAACAAGGACATCATGTATCATATGAGAGAGGTAGTAGATAGGGAGGTCCTATTCTGTGGAATTCAAGGTAGAATTGTCTTCTATCTAGTCCTCTATTTCATGTGAAAGAGATTGTTCATTAATGATTTGTCTATCAAAGCAAAATTTACCGTTAAAATTCGGTTGACTTGTGAACAGTTTCTCCGCATATTTCTTTTCGAGTTATTAAAACAAAGACTGGCTTCTAAATCCAACATTTATAACAATATGCCTCATGATTATTCAGTGAAAAAGAGTTCCCTTCAGTTCAGAGTTTCCCAACGGGTTTTTTCTTTTCATGAGCTTGGGATAAAAACCGACATAGAAGTTGACAAAGATAACAAAAAGATAAGTACCACCACCTCTCTCCGCCTGTCTGTTTTCACAGATACATTCACTGATTGGTGTTCTTCATTTACCTAAAATATATTAAACAAATTAACAACGTCCCAACAGCAGAAAGTAATACACAGTAATATCCATTTGTTTACAAACCCAAAACTCAAAGTTGAACAAATCATGTGATGCCGGCAGATGACACCTCAGACCCTGTGGAATATAATATTTGTCAGTTTTCACAATCTGCAATTATCTATCATTCGAAATTGACAGACAATCGACTCACCTTAAAGCTAGCACATTTCACCAAGCAGAATGGACAACGAAAATCCCCCGTCACTACACAAGTAAAGAAAATGCAAAAGTAACACATGAGTTGTTGAAGGAGACGGAGATGCAAGCACGAGTTCAATGTAATGATGATGGCCAACACAACATAACAGCTGAAGCTAATGAAGACTCTTCGGGCAAATGTTTCTCAAAACAATAAAGTTGCTGACCAAAGAACAGAATTTCAATACGAAACTTCAGCTTGATGACAAATTGCAACCCCAAGGCTTCACAGGACACAAAAGATGCACAACACTATTAAAAAAAAATCTAAAATGCAAAAATAAGGCACAGTCCCCCTCAAGAGGTTACGGATCCTGCTTAGAAGCCGATTTTCTATGTGCCTGGAGAGTGGAAATTTTCGCATTCCTAGAATGCGGAATTCTGATTCACATGCATCAGCCATTCCTCCTTGGAAAAGACTCACCCTCGAGAAACAAAACTCTTAATATCTTTGGTTTGCAAAAGGCATTATGAAGGAAAAGATCAACAAATATTGTGATAGTTCTCATCTTGATGTCAACCTTACCGAAGGAAGCCATAGCCACCGCCCACCACAAAGGCACAATGCATTATTCTTTTTTATACTACCAAGACAAGAACATCTACTGATCTACATAAATATGCCACCCATGTCCATGATAAAGGACCCATGAACAAACTTAAGGATGTTGTGCATCATATGTATATGAAGCAACATAAAATGAAATTCTGCAGAGTGTTTTTTATGGAATGCGGGCACGGCTAAAGGGCAGCATTTCAAAGGTATACTACTGATTTGAAACCCTCACATTGTCGTGCATGCCTTTACGAAATTAGGTGGATAAGAGAAGGTCAAATCCGCTCAATACCTTCGGTTTTCTGCAACTTATCGTTATAGTATCTATAATTGAAAATAACACTCCCAGCCCTCAACCTACGCAGAAACAAGAATACAATGATAACTCCCTTGAGAAAAGCAATTTTGATATCGACCCATAAAATAAGTTGATAGTACATCAGGGATTCTAGCCAACTTGCTGTCAAATGTATCTACAATATTGAGAAAAGAAACGCAGGAATTCGATTACGATATCAATTTCTATAAAAAGTGTTTTGCCAACATCTAAGTTACAATGGAATCCGATACAAGTTAAAGAGTAAATTAAAAACTTGAAAGTCAAAACAAAGTACTAGAAGCATGATGTGTGATGACTATGAGGTTAAATGATAGATATTTACAGCATGATGCGCGCTAACGAGCGAAGAGGGACGTTGTTAAGGGAATATGCATCATACGAAGATCTCTCTCTTGATCCAACCGCTAAAGCAGATAGGTTTGCTTGAACTTGCTGCAATGTTTTCATACCACACAAAATTTATGTAGAGATGTTCAGAGTTCGGAGCTCTGCTATTGAACCATAGCTGTCAAACACAGACAAGATTATCTTTTACAAAATGTAGTTTCTTGATGCCTTTACTTACCAGTTTTGCAGACTCATTCAATTTCTGGACCGAAAGTTTCTCTCTCTCATTTGTACAATCCCACTGTAAAAGGTAAAAAAGCTCCTTATGGTAGAAGATAAAATTGTTAAAAATAGAAATATATGACGAAGATCACACATAATTTGACAGGGATACACGATTGCCAAGATATAGATAAAAAAGAAAGTAAATGTCAATATATACGGTGGGTTGAACTTGAAACAAGTGGTAAGCATAATACCAAAAGCGAAAACTAAATAATTTTGAAATTCATTAATTCTCCATGACATTGTATAGACCGTGACATAATACAAAAAAATTCATGTGGTGTAAAAAATGTAGGGCTTTTATGATCAGAATCATCTGCAACTTATCAGGATATATGTCATTCTGTTTCTATTCACCAATAAATGATGGAAGGATCTGATAAAGATGTTCACCTAAATAAGAAAGAAAATCATGGTTCCGATTTCACATCATAAAGATCATAGCAAAAAGTTGAACTGCATAGGCACAATGCAACCTGTATATGGTTGTTCTATACGTTACGATATGATATGCCACGGAAAAAATGACTATTCAACAAAATCCACATCAAATGTCTCAAAATAAAATTAGACCAGTTGAAATAGTGATGTTGTCCATATAATCAATCCAGAGAACATTTACCTTCAGGAAGCTGGGATGTAGATCAGCCACTAAAGTCAGTTCAGCTGCTTGATGTGATGCCCATGAATCAGACCTCCCCCATGTCAAAAAAAGTAGATCCAAAGAAAGCTTGCCACACAGTCCATGTCCATCACTGACTGCCAATAGACAAAGTGTAGTGAACTGTAAACAACTCTAAGAGAACTTTAAGCCCATGTTCAACTATCAGCATTATTTTCCAGAAATTTACACAAGTTCAAGCGTAATTATTAATCAGGGGACAGTGTGCTATAAGAGAGTAAATCTAGTAGAGTTTTGAATAGGAAAACATTTGAAGCGGTAGAATAAATAAAGCCACACTCTAAGGTAGTAAATCTAGTAGAGTTTTTTGTGAAGTTCATGAGTTACAATGTTCTCAAAATTAGCTATGTGGAAGATAAAGAGCAGAATAGAAGTCCTTCATAGTACATCACTTCTCATCAGGAACATATATATCTCGTCATAATACTTCATTTGAGATCTGTAAATGACCATGATCACATCTGCTCACATTTCTCACATGCTGCAATACATTTGACTAGCTCATGTGAAGGAAATGAACGCTATGTGAGAGAACAAAAAGACTCCTTTCTTTCCCCATTGAGAATAATAGGGTGAATATGAGAGGTCCATTATGGAGTATGGACTTCCCATGATTTATCAGTTCATTGCCTATTTAGTACATAGATTTTGTTAATTAAGATGAATGAAGTCAAAGGAACATTTTCTAACCTCGCTTGCTTTCATTTAACCAAATAAGTAGCTTATTGCTTATAATTTGAAGTATAAATTATGCCACTCTATAAATGCATAAGAGTGGCTTACCGAAATGGTAATCGGATGACAAATTTCCATTAGACGGACGATTGTCTTCAACTGCAAAAATAGGATATGGCTATAAGGATTAAGAACGCAAATAAGGGATTTCAAGTCAATGAGTAGATGATACATATGTTTTGGTACCTTGGCAAAGAAACACTATATAAAGTGATCCAGATTTTGCCTCTTCAGCAAGCTTCGTAACATCAGGAAGAACAAAGTTCCCTTGGGCCTTGGAATTTCTCAATACACATAACCGACTGAAGTTGTAGTCACAAAAGTTATCGTCATGAGAATCCTGCTGATTAAGAGGCAAATCAAAATCCAGGACAGCAGTGGGTAAAACAAGTCGACTATCAATAAGTGAATGGACCTACATTTACAAGTGCTCCATCAAATTTGCGTCTTCCTAGCATCACGTGCAGAGGAAATAGATTTAACACCTCACCATCAGTACTCAGAATCTCCGGCACCTTTACTGTTAGATTTATCCTGTAAAAATAACAAAAATAAAACACCACAATTGGCAGTAGAAGACATGCACATACAATGAATAACGAGCTAGATGATGATGATGATGCAAAGTAGCTGAGGAAGAAAGCATGATTACATAAGAAAAAACAGAATATAAATGAACAGAAAATTATGAGCACTCGCCACTGGAAGTAAAAAGCTCAACAAATGGAAGATAAATAATCAGTATGGAGTCTAGCATTGCACCCTTTACAATCTATTAAGGAGACCCTTGTGAGAGCAGATATTTTTCATAAAGTGAGCATTAACATTGTTTTCCAAGAACCATGAGTTGACTTTCCATGAATGGAATAACTCCTGTACACGTTTTATGTTTGATATTACACACTCACATTCATCTGTCAATTATTACATACAGTCACTGTTTCAACTCTCAATTACTGACCTTACATAATCATTGATTGACACCATTCATGGCGGGTATTGCAAAAATAGAAATTGGGATATTAACGAAAGAGCAAACACCATTCAGTTAAAACATGGATTGAGTTTAGGGGTATAGTTTTACCAAGATAGGATAAAGTTGACCCACTGAATTCTATTCTGTGTAGGTTTTAAACAAAGACTCTGAACCAGTTCGATAAAGGGCTCGACCTGGGTCGGATACCCTTCTAAAGCCGTAAAAGTCACAACACAATTAAAATGACACCTAAATGCAATAGCTGCTACTTAAAGTTTAAGTGTTACCTCGTTTTATGCTTCGCCTGAATCTTGTAGCTTAAACTTCTTTGTAAATATGGGGGCTACACAAACAAACATATTTTCAAATATAAAAACAATTTATAAGGAGAAATCAATTATAAAAAGAAAGAAAAATAAAGAGAATTACATTCATTTCGGCACGACATTTCAGGATATTGTAGAATTCAACAGGCCTGCAATAAACAGAAAAACTTTGCTCTGCAGCGACTTCTTCTTCATCAGACAGACCTAAGTGGGCATCTTGTCTGCACATTTGGCCGGTTGTTCTAGGGTAACTGCAATTCCAATTAAACTCAATCAGAAGAAGGACAGCAAATGGTATGTGGTACAATATTAATGCATAAAAATAACGGAAATTGAAAAAGAAAGAAAGATGACTCACTATGTCGATGATTTACGAGCCTCTAAAGGTATGCCAGGCATTTTTTTCATATAAGGTCAAAAGAAGGCTTCATGAAGGGAAGGAAAACCTGGCAATTCAAATACTATTTGATTTAATACGAGATTGTATTTTTAGATGAACCCTAGCGGGCTTGCTAGACAAGGTGAAGATTAAAATTAGGAAATTCGATTAACAAATACCTCGAATTCAACTTTCTTCTTGACTTCTTCTTTGGAACGATGGATGTATAAATTCGGAACCGGAGCTGGGCTAGGACTGAAGTGATGTGATGGATCGCCAGTCCAGTCTGAAATGTATGCGATCCCAAATGAGATTGAGACTGCAGCATCGGCATGACTAAAAATAGCAATAAACAATTTTTTTTAAGAAAAGGACTTTGAGCATGGGCATGACAATACGTCATTCATCTCTTTCATCCACGTATATATCATTTACTCATCACTCATGTCATGATTAATTTAGTCATATACATCACACGCATGACAAAATATAAAGTTTATTATCATTGTCTCTTATTTCTACATAATGACAAGCATATAAATATCAAAGAGTACAGTTCAGGTAAAAACCACGGTTATATCTAAGAACTAAAAACTGGATTTCAAGCTGAAACGCGTCCAATTTTGTCGAAATCTCAGATATAACACGTATGGGCATTATAGTCATTCCACATATCCCGGATTTCAAACCAGATGGAATGATCAGACTTAACTTTGAATGATGAGACATAACTTGGAATGATCAGACTTAACTTGGAATAATCAGACATAATGAGCAGACTTAACTTAAAATAATCACACTTAACTTAGAATGATTAGACTTAACTTGGAATGATCAGACTTAACTTTGTAATGATCAGACTTAACTTGGTGATGATCAGACTTAACTTGGTGATGATCAAATTTAAATTGATAATGTCCAGACTTAAAAACATACTCAATACTGTCCAGACTTAAATTGGAAATGATCAGACTTAACTTGGTAATGATCAGATTTAAATTGATAATGTCAAGACTTAAAAACAAACTCAATACTGTCCAACTTAAATTGATAATGATTAGACTTAACTTGCTAATGACAATACTTAAAATTATAATGTCTAGACTTAAATTGGTAATGATCAGACTTAACTTGGTAATGATCAAACTTAACTTGGTAATGATCATACTTAATTTGGTAATGATCAGACTTAAATTGATAATGTACAGACTTAAAAACAGACTTAAATTGATAATTATCAAACTTAACTTGGTAATGATCAAAGTTAAATTAGTAATGTCCAGACTTAAAAACAGACTCAATACTGTCCAGACTTAAATTGATAATGTCCATACTTAAAACACACTTAAATTGATATCCGGACTTAAATTAGTAATGTCCAGACTTCAATTAGTAATGTACAGACTTAAAAACACACTTAAATTGATATCCAAACTTAAACTAGTAATGTCCATAATTAAAAACACACTTAAATCGGTAATGATCAGACTTAAATTGATAATGTCCAGACTTAAATTGGTATTGATCATACTTAAATTGGTAATGATCATTTAGTCGAGTTTTCGACTGATTAGTTGCCATTCTTCACTATGGTTTTGGGTCGTTTCCGATATTATTCGATGTCATTTGATCCCGTTTCGTACATTTCAGGTACAATGCAAGATATATCAGTGTCAAGAGCCATTGGAAGAAACTCGGGAAAAATCGGTGTTTAGAGCAAAAGTTGGCAGTATTTGGTCCTCAGTCGATCGACTGGGAAGCTTCCCTGCTCCAGTCGATCGACTAAACAGACTAACAGGGGAAGCTGAAAATCGACCATCGCCAGTCGATCGACTGACTCCTTCAGTCGATCGATTGAAGAGTCCCCTGCCCAGAGCATGCAGATCACGTGACGCCCAGTCGATCGACTGGATCTCAGTCGATCGACTAAATGGACAAACAGGAGGTGCTGCAAATTGAGACTTGTCAGTCGATCGACTGGGATCCTACCCTGTTTCAGTCGATCGACTGAGAACATGCTAGCCAAGCGACTTTTCTTCCTCCAGTCGATCGACTGGGCCATCAGCCCAACACCAGTCGATCGACTGGACCTGCTACAGTACCGAAAATAATCCGAGGCTATAAATAGAAAGAGGGTTTCTTGACCTAACAAGGGCTGGACTTTTGGGGAAGAACACTCATCAAAGGAGATCAAATCAAGGGCATTCATCCAAATCCAACAAGGAGGAGTGAAGATCAAAGGGAGACACTAGGACTAATCATCCTACTTCTATCCTTCTTCTCTTCTTATTTGTTGTGTAAAAACCCCTACCCACATCATGTTGTCTTACATGATGTGTGAGTAGTTCCCTTGTGTTTTGAGGGTGTTTGTACCCTCCTTGGTACTCTTGATCATGAATACACATGTTTGATTATTAATCTATGGTGTTAGATTTACATTTGCTATGATCTTCATTGTGCATGCACTCTAGGTGTTTGATGGAATACCTAAGTGACTTGTTTATCCCAAAACTTGCCCTAATAATCTAGCGATCTTAGGGATGGTTTAGATATAGTAAATGTGATCATATCTATGGATTTGAAGTGAACTAGGAGTCGAGTTCATGTCATTTATTGCTTGGGAGATATTTCAATGCTAATAAATGTCGTGGAATGAATCAACATCTCGAGAGAGTGAGGTTCGAGCTTTAGGAGAGCTTGACTAAGAATAGATTCGATGAGGATTGATTCTACCTTAGTCTAAGCTAGGTTCGAAACTATCTAACACCTAGAAATGTGCTTAATTCTTGTATGCATGATCATGAGAAATGCCAAGGAGGGACACAACCCCTTGAAACTCTCTTTTGATTGATTTTCAAACCCTTAATACCATCTCATTACTTGATTTTGATTGATAACACCCTCATCATTGAATTTTAGGAATAGCCAAGTTGAAAATTTGATTCACCTAGCGTATAATCCAATTGCTCCCTTGGGTTCGACACCGGTCTTACCGGTCAAACTATAAATTGTTTTTGACACTATTGCAAAATACACACGTCAAAATGGCGCCGTTGCCGGGGAGCAATGGTTAGATTGTCCCTAGGAGGAATCATTTAGTACTTCGTCTATTCCATGTTTTTCTTTTGTTGCTTGCTTTTAATAATATTGATTCTTGAGCTCATTCCATTACCCTCACTCGGTTGCTTTCGTCTCTCTTGTAGGTACCATTGTTTGATGCCACCAAAATCAAAGAAGTCAAACAAAATTGTTAATAAGGACATCAACCCTACTATTGACGAGCTTGACCCATATTCTACAAGGGGAAAAGCAACCAAAGCCAAAGGGACCACATCAAACGCTCAAGAAATCATTCATCGAACCATGGGAGATAGGGATGGACTTCCTCCTCCACCACCCCCTCTTCATTTACCACAAGGCCAATTACCTCAAGATCCTCCACCACAATTGCCCCAAGCTAGAAGGGTTCTCAAAGACTATGCCGCACCTAATGCTTATGGATATCGTTCCCCAATCCTTGCTCCCGCGGTAGACAACCGGGACTTCGATTTGAAAACCTCTACAATCCAAATGATTCAATCCAATCAATTCTCGGGGAGAGACCACGAAGACCCAAACTCTCATTTGACTACATTTCTCGAAGTTTGTGATACTTTCAAGACCAATGGGGTCTCCGAGGACGCTAAGCTCTTGAGGTTGTTCCCCTTCTCCCTCTCGGGAAGAGCAAGAGATTGGTTAAGAAGTCAAACGCCGGATAGTTTGACCACGTGGGAGGAGCTCGCCGTTGCATTTCTCAACAAGTACTTTCCCCCTTCCAAGACGGCGTATTATCGGGGTCAAATCATGAATTTTGAGCAAATGGATGGGGAGACGCTTTATGAAGCATGGGAGAGGTACAAGGAGTATCAAAGGCTTTGCCCTCACCACAACCTTGACGACCTCCTCTTGTTCCATACCTTCTACCACGGTGTGGATGGTCACTCGCGTCTTGCACTTGATACCGCCGCGAGAGGAGCTATCATGGATCTTGAGCCCCATGAAGGATACGCGGTGATTGAGAAGATAACAAAGAACTACTTCATGTGGGGGAGTGATAGAGGAAATCCAAGGAAGCGAGGAGAAAGACATGAGGCAAAGGCCGTAAGCACAAGGGACTATGATGCCTTGAGGAAAGATTTTGAGAAACTCTCGGATGAAGTTTTCAAGTTGAAGAACCCGGAGAGAGGTCACTCAACGAGCCAAGGGTGTGACATATGCGAAGTATACGAGCATGATACTAATTCTTGCCCTTTGGTTCAAAGGGATGGTCATAGGTACGGGTATGGAGAAGCAAATTACATTGGGGGAAATCAAGGGAGAGAGTATAATGGTGGTGCCTCTCAAGTCCAAAATGCCCAATCCAACTACACTACCCAAAAGTTTCCATCCACTTGGAGAGATCGACCTAACCTCTCATACAAGACCACAAATCCTACACCTCCCGGATTTGGCCCTAGGCCTACTCCAAATAATCAAGCTTTCCCACCAAAGAATCAATACCAAGGCCAACAATACCAAGTTCAAGCTCAAAAGCCTTATCAACAAGTTTACCATCCCCCACAAATTTCGAATGAGCCCTCCGGCGTTGAAGCAATGTTGGGCAAAATCCTTGCACAAAATGAAAAGACAAGTAGTGACTTCCAAGCTCAATTGGAGGAAATGAGGCTAGCCAACCAAAATGTTCAAATCCAATTGTTGCAAGCACACCAAGGGTTGCAAACTCATGTTAAGATGCTTGAAAACCAAATTGCTCAACATGCCGAGTCTTCTACAAGGCCACAAGGAAAATTGCCGGCGCGACCCGAGCATGAAAAGAAGGAGTTTTGCAACGCCATCTTTATTGAGGGATCATTCGAGGATGAGTTACTTGAGGATGAATTTCTAGAGAGGAAAGAACATTGTGAGGCGGTGACCCTTAGAAGTGGGAAGAAATTGGATGGAGTTGCACCAAAGAAACCCGTTGGCCAAGCTAGAGCCGAAGAAAGAGAACTCAATGAAGAGGTCCCTAATCCTCAAACCGAAAAGGCAAAAGAAAGGAAAGAGGAATTGAAGCCTTACTCTCCGCCGGTACCCTTCCCTCAAAGGCTCATCAAGCCCTCCAAATTGGAAAAGGAGTATGAGGTCTTCACCAAGATGCTAAAGAAGCTATATGTTTACATGCCATTCCATGAGCTCATCAAGAAGGCACCTCTATACAACAAGTTTCTAAAAGAGATTTTGTCCAAAAAAAGGACCATTGAAGAGGATGAACCCCATCCCCTCAACCATGAGTGTAGTGCCCTCTTCTCGAAGCAAATTCCCCAAAAGATGGGAGATCCCGGTAAATTCACTATCCCGTGCTCAATTGGGGATATGAACTTCACAAGTCCACTAGCCGATCTCGGGGCTAGTGTGAGTGTTATGCCTCTTGCCATCTACCAAAAGCTTGAATTGAATGGGGTGAAGTCCTCTAAAATGACACTACAACTAGCGGATGGCACTACAAGGCGCCCTTGGGGCCTAGTGGAGAATGTCCCAATCAAAGTAGACAAATTCTACATTCCATGCGACTTTGTGGTGGTAGACATGGGGGGCAATTTCTCTTCGTCATTGATCCTTGGGCGTCCCTTCTTGGCCACCGCCGGTTTTAAAGTTGATGTGGGAAAAGGGAAATTGACCCTAAAGATTGGTGGAGAGAAGGTGAAGATTGAAAAGCCAAATGAGGAGCAAGTGGCTAGTGTGGAGAAAAGGCTAAACAATGAGGGAACCGAAGTTTCCAAGGGCAAGAAAGTTGATAAGAAGGAGTTGCACAACATGCTTGAACCCGATGAAGACCCTTCCTTTGATCAATATGACTCATCATCATGCACCAATGAGATGAGTAAGAATGGAAAAGCAAAATCTTCAAAGGGCGAAAAGCTACCATCACTTTGGAAAAGGGCTATTAAACAAGTTGCTTGCAACTCTTCAAAGAACCCGGATTGAGTCTCCTATTATTCCACTAGTCCGCTTGAGGAGGGACCCTAGCAAAGGACTCCTCAAGTGTGTTTCTTAACAAGAAGAGATTCGGCTCGGTCTTTGCCAAGACGTTAAACTAGGCCCTAACGGGAGGTAACCCGGTTTGTAAGTGTTTCATTCTCGTTCTTTATTATGTTTTAAATGTTTGGCATGATTTTGAGGAGCTAAGGCTCCTAAAGTGTGGAGTGTGACATGTGCTTTTAGTTTGTCCAATTTTAAGTGTGGAGTGAGGTCTACTCACTCCAATTCTACTTCACACCTCCAACTTTCCCTTGAACTTTATATGAATATTGATGTTGCCCTTCGTGCTCTTGTGCATGTTTTAGAGGATGTAGATTACTTTCCTTGCTTGTATTCTATAGATCTTACGCCATGATGTTATTATGTGACTTGTGATGCTATCTTGCTCATACTTGAGTTTTGCATAACCTTGTATGTCACTTGTTACTTTTAACCTCTCATGTCTTCTTGTCATCAAGGAAGTTATTTGCATCATGTTCGATCACGTTTAGCACAATGGCATATTTTCTATTGGAGGGGCACATCTACAAACGAGGGGAGTTTCCTATGCGCCTTTATCATTAGCTTATTCATTGTTTGCGCTTAGGGACTAAGCGATGCTTTAAGTGTGGAGTGGTTTAGTTGCATAGTTCACTCTTTTCATGTCGTACATACCATGTTTGGATGAGCACTTGCATTCATGTATTCTATCCCTAACATGAGAGTTTTTTTTTTAACCACATAGGCTTGTGATTATCGATTCAAAATTCCTATAAATCCCATCTAGCCTACTTGTCACATTTATTGGATTTTGAACTTAGAACCGACCTAGTCCTACGAATGTGCATTCTTGTGAGCCAATATCATTGCTATCTCTTGCCTATCTAATTCTCTAAGTATTTTCGTTGAAATACCTTGGATCAAGTTTTAGCAAGCACTTTTAAAATTTTCATGAAAAACTTAGACTTTTGTTTGCTCCTTGGTGACTTTAGTTTCTAGCACGGTGCCTTGCTCATGTTTGATTCCCGCACATTCCATACACTTTTTGAACATATTGTCAAGTTTTAAGTGTGGAGTCAAAAATAAAAGAGGGCGAAGCCCCATTCAAAAAAAAAAAAAAAAGAGATTTTTGCGGTCAAAGAGGGCAAAGCCCCGACTAAAAACTTTCTTAAGGTACCCGAGAAGTTTTGTTCTAAAATATACAAATGCCGGGGGTTAGGGAGGTAAGTCCCCCCTCGAAAGCATTTGTAGGCCGAAGGCCGTTTCAAAAAGAAATAAGAAGCACTTAAAGCTTGACTCTATGTTTTCCTCCATTCTTCATTTGTGCGGGATTAATCATTTGCATTGTGTGCTTGTTGGAATGACTCTTGGACGACCCATGTGCTTGCACGGGAGTGTTCATTTGGTCTATGACTTGTTTTATAAGAACTCTTGTGTCGAACTCCTCTTCCCTTATGGATTACGGCTTAAGCGCCTAAAACTTGGGAACGAGTTCTATGTCGCAAGCCCGTGGACTAGCCCTAGCTAGCATAGGTGAGTGATTGGCAAATTTTTGTGCAAACTATGAACTTTACTTCTATTGTATTACTTTGAAAATGAATAGACATTTGGATGAGGCATTTGATTGCTCTAGTATTGATGATCTTGAATGTGCAACCTCATGGGTACTTAAATGGTTCAAAAGTTCTTTTGATGATAATGTGATGGTAGCCCTAGCGTGGGATGAGGATTTTGTTTTGAGAAATCCTAGCCTCGGTTGAACACTCTTGCATTTCATTCTCATGGGATAGGTGCATTTGGGATTTGTGAGTATTCCCTTTTCTGAAAACTCTCACGAGACTATAACTCGTCCACTAGGGTAGCCTAGGGGTTTAAAGGCTTAATGCATGCGCTAAATGCATTCGTAACGCCTACGAAAAGGAGCTAGTTAGGTTGTACATACTTGTCATTTACCTTTCAATAACATGTTTAGGAATAATGATCGAGACCTTGTGAAATCTAGTGAGGCAAATGCACGAAAAACATAGTACCACTAGCATTTCGACATTTGCATGACCATGACATATTTTCATACTTTGTTCGGGACGAACAAAACTTAAGTGTGGAGTGTTGATCAGTCGAGTTTTCGACTGATTAGTTGCCATTCTTCACTATGGTTTTGGGTCGTTTCCGATATTATTCGATGTCATTTGATCCCGTTTCGTACATTTCAGGTACAATGCAAGATATATCAGTGTCAAGAGCCATTGGAAGAAACTCGGGAAAAATCGGTGTTTAGAGCAAAAGTTGGCAGTATTTGGTCCTCAGTCGATCGACTGGGAAGCTTCCCTGCTCCAGTCGATCGACTAAACAGACTAACAGGGGAAGCTGAAAATCGACCATCGCCAGTCGATCGACTGACTCCTTCAGTCAATCGATTGAAGAGTCCCCTGCCCAGAGCATGCAGATCACGTGACGCCCAGTCGATCGACTGGATCTCAGTCGATCGACTAAATGGACAAACAGGAGGTGCTGCAAATTGAGACTTGTCAGTCGATCGACTGGGATCCTACCCTGTTTCAGTCGATCGACTGAGAACATGCTAGCCAAGCGACTTTTCTTCCTCCAGTCGATCGACTAGGCCATCAGCCCAACACCAGTCGATCGACTGGACCTGCTACAGTACCGAAAATAATCCGAGGCTATAAATAGAAAGAGGGTTTCTTGACCTAACAAGGGCTGGACTTTTGGGGAAGAACACTCATCAAAGGAGATCAAATCAAGGGCATTCATCCAAATCCAACAAGGAGGAGTGAAGATCAAAGGGAGACACTAGGACTAATCATCCTACTTCTATCCTTCTTCTCTTCTTATTTGTTGTGTAAAAACCCCTACCCACATCATGTTGTCTTACATGATGTGTGAGTAGTTCCCTTGTGTTTTGAGGGTGTTTGTACCCTCCTTGGTACTCTTGATCATGAATACACATGTTTGATTATTAATCTATGGTGTTAGATTTACATTTGCTATGATCTTCATTGTGCATGCACTCTAGGTGTTTGATGGAATACCTAAGTGACTTGTTTATCCCAAAACTTGCCCTAATAATCTAGCGATCTTAGGGATGGTTTAGATATAGTAAATGTGATCATATCTATGGATTTGAAGTGAACTAGGAGTCGAGTTCATGTCATTTATTGCTTGGGAGATATTTCAATGCTAATAAATGTCGTGGAATGAATCAACATCTCGAGAGAGTGAGGTTTGAGCTTTAGGAGAGCTTGACTAAGAATAGATTCGATGAGGATTGATTCTACCTTAGTCTAAGCTAGGTTCGAAACTATCTAACACCTAGAAATGTGCTTAATTCTTGTATGCATGATCATGAGAAATGCCAAGGAGGGACACAACCCCTTGAAACTCTCTTTTGATTGATTTTCAAACCCTTAATACCATCTCATTACTTGATTTTGATTGATAACACCCTCATCATTGAATTTTAGGAATAGCCAAGTTGAAAATTTGATTCACCTAGCGTATAATCCAATTGCTCCCTTGGGTTCGACACCGGTCTTACCGGTCAAACTATAAATTGTTTTTGACACTATTGCAAAATACACACGTCAATCATACTTAAAAGTAGACTTATACACAATAGTATCCAGACTTAACTTATGCATCTGTTAAGTTTGGATAGTTTTTAGGACGTTTATACCCTCGCATCTATTATTAAATAAGTCCGTTTAATTTTTTTATTTACAATAAGCGCCCCGAATTATGATTGATCGAATGATACACATGTCAATATTTAATTGGATTTTTAGTTTTTATATATAATTCTGGGTTTTATTTGATCCGAAATCAATAACAAAATATATCAAATTGTATCTCTACTTATAGATCTTCAAAAATTATGAATATTGGTAATTATTATTTTTAATACTTTGCATTTTCAAGATATATTCGTTGCACATTCTGATTGTTTTTGTCATCACCAACCATTGACATAAATCAGAAAATAATCAATTCTATAGTTGAGTGCTGACTTGAAAAGGATTTATAAATTTATCGACTGCCTAATATTAATTTGTGGGTGTAATGGTGTGAAATGGAGCTTTGCTTGGATAATTTTTAGTTTTATTATATATATAGGAATCTAATTTGATTATATGTATTTTACATATATTTAATTGTAAAAAAGATTTGGATACACGTGGGGTGACAACAGCCTCCCTTGTCAAAGGCTAGTTCCGCCCCTGCATGGTGGGGATGCTCTTACTGTCTTACACCCCAGTTGTTTCAATCTTTATACCTTTTTAGCATTGTTATTGAGCGAATAGAGTGTTATGTGTTTTTGGTTAAAATCGCTTAGATTTGAATAAGTTTGGTTTTCTATTTGAGGTTATAATGTTGAAATGATGGAGTTTTGAAATTGTTTTATCTTAAAATATGTAGTTTTCAAATGACGGTTGTTCTCGTTAGATATGGATCTGTATGCCCTCTTGTATGAAAAAATAATCAAATTGTCATGCTTAATTTTGAACACAATCGATGAGGAGATTGATTATAATTCTCAATGCGTTTGTAGTTTTGGTCAAGCAGTCTTTGATCAAGTCTCGCGTGTAGGTATGCAATCATCCTTATCCATGATCTTTAGAAAAGATTAAGGAAAATGATAAAAATGAGATATGAACTATTATCCATTGATAAATCACGGTCCGAACTATAAAATTTGATAATTAAAGACAATTTCAAAATATTTTAATCCTCATTAATACTTAACTAATGGAATATCACTCCGACATCTAACAAAGTTAACTAAACGAATGAATTGAACAAATCTTCTTGCCCTTAATTGTGAAATTGAAGATTAAAATATTTTGAAATTGCCCTTAATTGTCAATTTTAATAGTTCGAACCGTAATTTGTCAATGAGTGATAATTCATACCAGGTCTTTATCATTTTCCCAAAAGATTATCATTCGTTTGTGTCTTTTATACTACAATCTTTCTTTTAATAAGATCGTACGTTCAATCTTTAGTTTTAATTTCTTAATAGAGAGAGAAAAAAAATTGAGACATATAAAGGGTTGTGAAAATTTTCTATGGAACAACAACCCTCACTCACAGCCATACTTACTACCAAACTCAATATGTGTCTTTACCTTATTGATTGAAGAAACATATTTTACTATTTTGATTGATCAGAATTAATTTAGATCCTAAACTTATTGGAGTTATAAATGAAAATTCATTAGCTAAAATGCTTATAAAAATATACCAATAAATTTGGTTTTGCAACTTTATAAATATATAATTTTATCCAAATTAATATAAACTAGTAAAAGGAAAACAAGGATGATCTTTTTTGGGATCATTGTTAAGAGAGAAAAGTAAAATAAGATAGTATCATGATTTAAAGGGTAGAAATTAGTTAATGATCTATAATAAAAGATCATAATTAAGGATGCCCTTAAATTAATATGATCAAACAAAAAATGATCAAGCCTACTATCTCTCTCCTACTTTGATTTTGATTACATAATTATACAATGACTTAACATAATACACCGTTCAATAATTAATTAAATGGTTTTTTATAGTAATAAGTAATAAATGGTTTGGTTCAGGTAAAAGCTCAATTTTATACTAGAACTTAGAATCACGATCTAAAAAAAAATGAAAGGATATAAGTAAAAGTGAATTTTAACATTTAAACACATTTTTAACATATTAAATAATGTCATAAGGGGCCCTTAGAGTAATTTACAACCCAGTGGGATTATCAAATTTGATTTACTTAACAGAGATAACAATACTTTAACATTGGCATCAAATCTACGAACTATATTTTTAAACTCTACGAACGATGTTTGTAATAATTCGTACATTCGATTACATAATGTTCATAGGTCATTGACAAGTCAATGTTTGCCCATTCCGTAGTTCATGGATTTGATAGTAAAGTCTTTAAATTCGAGCAATGCTAATGTTTAGAGAATCTACAATTCCCGTATTTGATAACAAAGTTCTTTCTTTTTTTTTGATTGAAAACACCACATCAACACCGAACGACAAAGCCACAAAACAAAAGCGCCAAACGAAGGAACAAAAAACAGACAACACAAAACTAGACGAACTCAGCAACCCATCTAGGAAGAGAGTTAGAATCCGACCAAATCCAAGCCTCATGCCTTGCCTTTCCTGCCAACCTATCTGCCAGGAGGTTCGAATTTCTGCCAATGAGACCAATGCTCCAGCCCTCATGGGAGTCCAGAAGATTAAAGGCTTCCTCGAACCAGGACTCGCTCCAACCAGCCGAGTTCCAGCCAAGACACAACGCCTTATAAACCTCAGCAGAGTCTGTTTCAATGGAAATTCTGCTAAGGCCTAAGCAGCAGCCAATAATCAATCCTCTCAGCAACGCCAGGCCTTCCCCCTCACTAACTCATTAAACACTTTCAGGTCCTTAAAGCCCATGCCTCCCTCTTCTTTCTTCTGCTGCAGTACCTCCCTGTTCAGCCAGCTAATCCCTTTCCGCCCATTCTTATTCCACCAATACTGACCAATTGATTTGGCAATGTCGTCTAAATTCTTTTGAGGAAAGGAGTACACAGACATCATATGCACCGGAATGGACTGAACCACTGCTTTAATCATCACTTCTTTACCTGCCATAGACAGGAGTTTCCCTTTCCAGTCACCAATCCTCTTCCAAATCTTTTCAGTAATGTGACTGAACGTCTCAGTCTTCCTTTGGCCTACTATCAGAGGAAGCCCCAGGTATTTGGAGTTTGCATTCCACCTGACTGATTCTAAGTTGCACCTCCACATCTTGTCTCACAGCAGCCGGAGTATTGCGACTAAAGACCACTTCTGACTTCTCCATATTGATTCTCTGACCAGACAACATTTCATATTGAGATAGGATCGTCCTGAAATCTGCTACTTCCTCTTTGTTAGCTTTGATGAAGAAAATGGAATCATCCGCAAAAAATAAGTGGGAAATTGTTGGACCCTCTCTACCAAACTTAACGCCACTGATAGTTTTCCTAGCAACAGCCGCTGACATCTTTGCGCACAACAATTCTGAAACAAGGAGGAAGAGGTAAGGTGACAGAGGATCACCTTGCCTCAACCCTCTCCCCGGCGTGATGCCTCTGGAAATCTGATCGTTTAACTTCACTTGATATGTCACTGTTCGAACACAAAGCATAATCCTATCGATCCATTTCTCTGCGAAGCCCATCCTCCCCATTACCTGTTCCAAGAAAGGCCATTCCACCCTATCATAAGCTTTACTCATGTCTACTTTTATCGATGCATAAAACTCTTTATTGCTCCTGCACTGCTTGAGAACATGCGAAATCTCATGGGCAACAATGAAGTTGTTCGTAATAATGCGGCCTTTGATGAAAGCAGACTGAGCTCCAGATATAACTTTGTCCATGATGCCCTGAAGCCAACTAGCTAAAATTTTGGTGATGATTTTAACTGCCACATTGCACAAGCTAATAGGTCGCAAGTCTTCCATCCTGTCCGCATCCTTCTTCTTGGGGTATAAGAACAATCAGAGTTTTATTAATATTAGCATCCAAAACACCATTCATCCAAAAATCCCGCACATACTCCATTACATAGCCACTAATATTGCCCCAATTCTTCTGATAGAACATAGCTGGGAAATCGTCCAAACCCAGAGCTTTGAGGGGGCTCATATTGAACACTGCTCTTCTCACCTCCTCTTCGCTAATGTCATCTAAGAGCATCTGGTTCATCTCCTCCGATATAACGGGTTGAAGGCACTGTAACTGCTGAGCCCAGTTAAATACACTATCTGCAGATGAAGGACTGAACATACCATCAAAATAATCCGTAGCTATAGAAACGAGTTTGGTCCTGTCCGAGCAAAGGTAACCCCCTGCATCCTTCAACTCCTTAATCCAATTTTTCTTACGTCGCTGGTTGGCACAAGCATGGAATTATTTTGTGTTTCGATCACCAAACTTCTGCCATGTCTCTCGAGATCTTTGAAGCCAGAGGACTTCCTCCCTTAAGAGCCACTGATCCAGCTCCTCAGCGAGCCTCCCCTCCTCTACAATGACCTCTTCTGTTCTTTCCAGCGCTTTGATCACCTCCATTCTTCTGAGATCATTCACCCTTTTCTGAACATTGCCAAAGGTTGAAGAGTTCCAGAGTTTTAACTTCTCTTGACACAGTGCAAGCCTTTCAGGCCAGCTAGCATTGCATCCTCTCTCATCCGCCCAGATGCTCCTCAATACATTGCTAAAATCCAAATGTTCCATCCACATGGCTTCAAATCGAAAGGGCCTCATACGCTGACCACCTCCTTCACTCTCAGTGTCTAACATAATGATATAATGGTTCGAAACATGAATGCTAATGTGATAAACTTGACCTTTAGGATGATCTTGCATCCATCGACTATTGCCAACAGATCTATCCAGGCGACCTTTCATCTCATCCCTCCCCTTCCGTCAGTTAGAATAAGTGAAAGGATGACCCAGATAGCCCAAATCCACGAGGTGGCAATCCTCCAGCGCTTGACGAAAGTTGCTCATCTGCCAATTCGGACGTCCCCCTTACCCCAAATCTCCCTCAGGCTCACCACCTCATTGAAGTTCCCCATAACTACCCAAGGGAGATCAGAATGCAAACACAATCTATGCAGCCGCTCCCAACTCTTCCTCCTATTTCCGCTCACCGGCTCTCCATAAAAGAGTGTGAATCTGAAGTTGTCCCTCCCCTGTATCACCGCATCAACATGAAATTTAGAGTAGCTTATGATCTCCAGCTCCATCTCGCTGTTCCACAGCACCGCCATGCCTCCAGAAAAACCTTCCCTACTAACTACAAAGCAATTCTGAAACCCTAAATTCATCTTCACTCCATCCCAACCTATCGTTCTCTTCTTTGTTTCTATTAAGCCAACCACCTGGGGACGAAAAACCCTGATAGCATCCTTCAGGGCACGAACTGTACGAGGTCGCCCCAGACCCCGACAGTTCCAGCTGAAGAGCCTAATGGCTCCCGGCGGGGCAGCCTAGCCACCTCCGCCGATACAACTTTGCTGATGGAACCATTGGACTCCCCTATCGCCACCACCTTACTACCCTCCAGTTGAATTGCTCTTCGATCTGTATTGTATGGCTGGTAACGTTTGCTCCCTCCATTGTCAGTCGCCACACTTTTCGCCTTGTCCTTCCTTCCCCTTCTGTAAACTAGCTTTGCAGGACTATCATTCGCACGCACACTGCGCTTCCCTAGTACTAGCCCAGTCTTCTTCTGGGCCCAATCTCCAAGCTCTGGCCCATCAATATTCACAAGAGGCCCACTCTGTATCCCAGGGCACGTACCCTTCGCTACCTCTGACATCTTCCCACTAGTCCAGTCCCCTCCTACCAGAACAGTCTCAACAGCGACATCGTCAGTTTGCATCCCTGCCTCTCCCATCACGTCTGACACCCCGCCTATCGAAATACGTCCAACATCGTCGTACTGTCTTGCAGGAAAACGCGCCATACTGTCTGCTACAAATCCTCCAACTTCGTCGTACGCACCTGCAACAATACGTCCCTTATTCTGTACGTACCCATTTACACCCTTTTCCTTCTAACAGAGTAGATTGCTCTCTGCTGCAGACTCGCCGGGCCCACCTCCATCGACATTGACAGTTGGCATCACCTCCGGACGTTCCCCCTGTCACCGATCACTCCCCGATCATTGCCCTTCGCCAGGGCCTCAGCCACCCCCCTTCGCTTCACCAGACCCATTCCCGTTCCTTCCTGGATACCGCCGGAGGACTGAACAACATCCTTCATTTTTCCACCCCCCTAATCCCTTGTCTTTCCAAAACCAGCTACATAGTTGCACCCCTCCATCTCATGGTTCAACCTATGGCACTTAACACAACCACCCGGGAGCCGTTCATATTTCACCTCAACCCACATGGGTTCTCTGCTCGGTCGCTCCAGGAAGAAGCCTAACACTGGAGCTTTGTCTATGTCAATCTCAACCCTCACCCGGACATACCTCTTCCTCGAAGTCTCTAGCTCCGACTGGCTGACCCTGACGAACCTGCCGATATTAGGCGCCCGCTTCTCCCCTACCTCCTTCTCTTTTAAGACAGCACCAACCGGTAGATTATGGAGTTGAGCCCACACCCCCAGCCGCTTCAACTCAAACTCTTCCAGCGACAGGTCCGGGCAACAGTCATGCATGACAATGAAGGTCCCTAGGCACAGCCAAGGTCCTCTATCCCGAATCTTTTGCATATCACTCTTATACCTAAACCTGGCCAGCGCCATGTTGTTGCCCAGCTCCGTAAAGCCCACCTTCTTCTCCATATTCCAAACCTTGGTTAGCACGTTCGACAGCCCAGTAAGGTTGAATGGCAAGCCATTCGCTAGTTTAAGCACAAATCCATCCTTGCACTCCTCCTCCATACTCTTCCAGTCATCTTCGTCCAGAGACACCACTACTTTGTCCTTGAACTTATCCGTGATGGTCTCCATCTGCGCTAGATCCATACCGCACTATCGTCACCCTCCTACCACCCCTCAAAACGTTAACAGTTATGAAGAACGGGTTAAAAGGAATGAAACAGACTTAGAAAACTCCGGCGAAAACACTTTTGGGTTGAGACTCAGAAGAAGAACACTCTCTCACTTTAGGCAGAAGAGAGAAAGAAATTGTAACAGTCTCTCATTCTTTCTATGGTTTTTTTATGGGGTGTTAGGGTGTTAGAGGGACTTGAACCCGAGCACTCTTTGTGCCGGGTGGGAGCGCCAACCACTGGGCCACTCCACTTCGCCATTTTTCTATGGTTGTTTAACGTTAAGAATTTTATAATTCCTACATTTGGGAAATGAAGTTCTTGGGTCATATTATTGTAGAGTTTGATTAAAGTTCCGTCCGTTTGAGTTGAAATCCATCACCACCACCACCACCACCACCACCACCACCACCACCACCACCACCACCACCACCACCACCACCACCACCACCACCACCACCACCAAGACCACAATCTTCATATCATCATCATCATCATCATCTAATCACCACCGTCATCATCATCTTAATCACCACCACCACCACCACCAATCATCATCATACATTATCATATCATCAACAACAACATCATCACCATCATCATCCTTATCTTCATCATTAGCATCGTTACCATCATCATATCATTGTCATCATAGTGATATGACGATGATGATGATCATCATCATACGATGATGGTGATACAATGATCATCATCATACGAAGATGGTGATACAATGATGATGATGGTGATATGATGACGATGATATGATGATATGATGAGGATAACACGATGATGGTGGTGGTGGTGGTGGTGATGATGATGATACGATGAGCGTAATATGATGATGATATGATGATAGTGATGGTGATGGTGATGGTGATGGTGATGGTGATGATGGTGATGATGATGTGATGATGATAATTATGATACAATGAGGGCAATACGATGATAATGATATGATGATGGTGATGTGATGTGATGATGATGATTGATGAGTCGTATTTATACGACTCGTCAAATCAACTAATTTCGTTTATTTTGACATTTTTATATGCGAACGTTTACTTTTTAGGTATGGTTTAGCATTTCAGGTGTTTCGGAAGCGTTAATAGGCAACGCACATAAAAGATGGCATTTCACGCCGAAAACATCACAATGGCAGATCATACCTTTGGGCATTCGACGGAGTGCTGGGAATGGACCACTGAGCAGAAAAATATGAGCCACACGTCAGTGCGTAGCTGACTCGATTCCCTACAACTCTCTAGTTCACACCGAGAGCAACCGAAGTCATATAAAAGGTCAAATACAGAGTCGAAGTCAGAGCTGCGCGTAGAAAGGAAGAATCAGGCTCCGAGAGGACCGCATCTTATAGAGACATTAGCGTTAACGCTAAAGTCAACGCGAAACGCGGTGGTAATGTAGAAGCGAGACGCGGTGAGCCACGAGATGCTGACATCAGCAATGCGCTTCATGATGTCAGCGAGCTGAGATTTGATAATTCTAGCCCAAAAACAGATTTGGAAACCCAGTTTATTATAAATAAGAAGCCTGGGTTAGAGTTTTCAGATCAATCTCATAATTCTACGAAGATTGAGACAGCTCTGGAGAAGACAAAAAAACACGAAGCTTTTGGCGATACAGAGATTTTCTACTTCCTTTTCATCAAAAATATTTGTGTTTATTTCCATGACGATGAGTAGCTAAATTTCTATTTTAGTTTAGGGTTTCGTACATTGTGACAACGTTTTTGAGACTTTATTCTTAACGCAATTTCTTGTTTCTCTAGTTTTTGTGCTTAATTTCAAGGATTGAATTGTGAAGCTAAGTGGATACTTGTCATGGTAAAACTTAGCCGAATAATTCAGCCCCTATCGTTAATACTTTTTTGATACTTACCCGTAAAGACAGTAGTAACACTTAGATTCATTTCAAGTGCGTAACATAAAGTTACATACGTGAACACGCACTTAAAGAGTCATAGCTGACTGCTTGTTCACGCACTTGTGTATGTAACTTTATGTTACAAAATCTGCTATGACTCTTTAAGGCAGCCATCCGTGTCGTCTAAGCAGTCAGGGCTGCAACTATGTCCGTAATATATCAAGTGCTTGTTCACGCACTTGTCGTCAAAGTAGTCAGGGCAGGCATCTGTAACGTCAAAGTAGTCACGGCTGCGGCTATGTCCGTAATATATCAAGTGCTTGTTCACGCACTTGATCAGATGACTCTTCAAGTGCGTAATATATCAAGTGCTTGTTCACACACTTGTGTACGTAACTTTATGTTACATACATGATCAGTCAATATTATGACTAATTATTCACTACATTCGATGAAGGATAACACTCGTTCTTCGGGAAAATTGTCTCTATTTGATGTCTTTCTCTAGTGTTTTAGGATAAAAAGACATTTCAGCACTCCTTGGACTCGAAGTGTCGAAAGAATGAAAAGATCGACAAAAATGACCAAAAACAAGCTCTGCACCAGCAAAGGGCCGTGACCACCGTGACACCTCACATAGGTCACGGTAGTCACGGTAGGATTTCTGCTCAAAAGGAAACGGCAGTTTGGGATAAGGCCGTGACTGCCATGACATCGACCAAGGGTCACGGTAGTCACGGCGCCTTTTCAGCTCAGTGCAATTCAGCCCCTTCCGCGACTGCCTTGACACCCACCAAAGGTCACGGGTGTCACGGTACCTTTTCAGCTTAGAGGCATTCGGCCCCTGCCGTGACCTACCGTGACATGCCTATAGGTCACGGTAGTCACGGCACCTGCGACAGAAGTTTTCTAATTCAATTTTTTGAAAGTTTTCTGGGCTTGTTTTTGGAAATTGATCGATTGGGCTATAAAAGAGCAACGACCAGAACGAAATTGGTGTGTTTATTTCTAGAGAAAAGATAACCCTAACTTGGGAGAGAAGACAGCGAATTCATCATGAGAGATTCAACAAGTCACCTCGTCTTTACGGTTTACTCGTCCTTAATTTCTCTATACACTATTTTTGGTAAATTTGCCATGAATAGTGAGTAGTCTTTTTATTCTGGGATCCTACAGATCCCGTGCATTGTACCCAACTCTTCATGTGATTATATGAATGTTTTCATTAATGCAATTCGAATGTTCAATTTCATCGTGCTTAATATATCGTTCTTGCAAGTATTTACATTGAATGGGATGTTTGCATGCTAGATCGTATTTAGGTTAATTACCGAAAGATGGTTGGGTCCTAGGTATTAACCAGATTGTATGAGAACCTTTAGTTTAATAAATCGAGATCGTTGATAATCCGTGGATGGGCGGTGTTCAACGATTGAGATTAATCTAGATAATGATCCGTGGATGGGCGGCTTATCTAGTGTTATTTTGGTTATTTCGATATTTGATAGCATGATGAATTACATGATAATGATTGCATGATTAGTGAGGTTAGCACGGGTGAAGTATGGTCCTGGAATTCTTTCTCTGATAAGTACAAACCTTTATTTTTCTGCTATTTAATTTCTGCTTGTTTCACACCAAAACCTTTCATCAATCGGAATAGCTAAATAGGTCACTAGTTAACTAGTATTGACACACCTGCTCCTTGTATTGACCCTTGGCTTACCAAGGTTTATAAATTTTGTTTGACTGCAATTAGACCCCTAAAACTCATAATTTGACGACTATAAAGGGTTAAAAATACACTTGTCAAAATGGCGTCGTTGCCATGGAACATCGTTTAGTGTGATATTAGATTTAACGTGTGTAGTTTAGACCATTCCACCTTGTTTGCTACTTGAATTATGCTGTCCAATTTTCTTCACTCACAGTGTTTCTTGGCCCTTGTAGGTAATAGCTAGTTCATGCAAAGGAAAACACCCCGAAAGAAGAAGCAAATTCAGATATCAGACGAGGACACACCGGACCGACAAAGAAATACTCGTCAGGCCCAGAACAAAGCTCGACAGCTACAAGCATTGAACCGTAATTTCATAGCATTAGTCATGAATCAGAATCAGAATCGAGCATTGAACGAGGTGGTCGGAGATGACCAGCAGCGTCCTGTTCAGCAGCCAGCTCATAGAACCCTTGGAGACTACACTGCTTCGCGCATCTCAGGATTCTAATCTGCGGTTGCACCGCCTGGTGTAGACAACAACAACTGGGAGATCAAAACAGGACTGATTCAGATGGTACAAAACAACCAGTTTTAGGGAGAATGAATGAAGACCCTCATTAGCACCTAAAACGGTTTGTCCAGATGTGCAACACAGTAAAGACTAACGGTGTTCCTTCAGAATCCTACTACCTGAGGCTATTCCCTTTTTCATTTGCTGATAAGGCTAGTAGGTGGCTTGACAGTCATGCAGAGGGCACCTTCACTACATGGGGCAAACTGGCCGAAGCCTTCCTACATCAGTATTTCCCACCATCAAAGACAGCACATTACAGGAACAAGATCATCTTGTTCCGATCTATGGATGGTGAGACTCTCTACGAGGCTTGGGAGAGGTGCTGATGAGACTGTTTCCCCACCACAACCTGGAATTATGGTAGATTACTGATACTTTCTATCAGGGAATCGACCAGGAGATGCACACCTTGATCAACCAAGCAGCTGGTGGGGGACTGAACGGAGTCCCGCTAGAAGAGACCTATGATATTATAGAGAAAGCGGCTCAAGACTACCACCTCTGGACCAGCGATTGAGGCAACCCCAAGGACAGAAAGGGCGTGCAAGATCTCTGCCACGCTGACGGCTCTAATGACATCGCTGAATTGACCAATATAGTGAAGATGCTTGCAACCGAAATAAAAAATGTGAAGATAGCCTCCTCTATAAAGTTGTCTGATGTTGCCAATGTTGGTGTCTATTGTCAGATTTGTGGCTCTCCTTCTCATTTTGCAGACGGCTGTCCGGTGATGGGATTAGATGATAACAGTGTAAACCAGAAGGATGCCAAATATGTTGGGCAGAATAATCAAGGGGCTGGTTTCGGGTATGGATCAGCCGCCATAAGTGGGATAATTCGAACCGGAATCATCCTAACCTCTCTTATAAACCGCAAAATCAGGCACCCCCTTGCTTTCCTTACAAATAGCAGCAAGGCAATGCACCGTACCAACCACGAGGCCAATACAACAATTAGGCTCAGCAAACACAGAATAATACTTCATACCAGTCAAGGCCTCAGTACAATAACCATTCACAAGGGCAGCAAAATCAGAGTTTAGGGAGCTATGCTTACTAGCCGCATCAGCCCAGGCAACAGGAGCCTGGCAGCTCATCCAGCATGGAGGCCATGGTGGCTAATTTTATGACTGAGCAGGATAAGCGAGTGAAAGGGCTCGAGAAGACGATCGAGCAACTGGTCATTCAGAACAGGATGTTGGAAAATCAGGTTGCTCAGCAAGCAGATTCGGTAACTAGAGAACGTGGGAAACTCCCATCGAAACCAGATCCGAATCCTAGAGAATCAGTTAATGCCATCACACTCTGAGGAGAAAAAAAGCTTGAGATGCTACTAGCTCAGACCACTCGAGCACCAGTAGAGAAATCAGCGCTTAATTCTACCCCTTTTGAAGAGGAATCATCGAAAGAAGCTGAGGACTGAGTTGAAAATTCTACATAGACAGTGTAGTCAGCTCCTTATAAACCTCCGGTCCCATTCCCTCAGCGGCTGGTGGCTACGAGGCGAGATAAAGAGTTCAAGCAGTTCATGGATAAGATCCGTACTCTCTACATCACTATGCCCTTCACCGATGCAATCACGCAGATTCCAACTTATGCCAAATTTATGAAGCGGATCTTGACTGGGAAGAGGAAAATAAATGGAACCGAGATAGTGGCTCTGAGTGAGGAGTGCAGTGCTGCCATGCACCAGCCCATGCCGCCTAAGCTTAAGTATTTAGGGAGTTTTTCTATCCCTTGTGATATCAGTGGTATTACTATTCATTATGCTTTATGTGATCTTGATGCTAGTGTGTCTATAATGCCTTACTCATTATATGCTAAACTGAATTTGGGTGATCTATGTCCTACTAATATCTCTATTCGCCTTGTGGATCGTTCTTGTAGACTCCTGATGGACCAAAGTTATACGAGTCAGAAACACAGTAAAACCCACCAAATTAGACTGTTTGTCTATCTAACTTCTACGTGTTAGTCCCGATATATTTCCACAGGGCATTTTAGAGACTGAAGTGAAAACACGCTAAGGAGAGGATTTTACGCTGAAAAGATAACAAGAGTCAATCCAAGGTCAAGATCATATACCGACTGAAGAAATATCAAGGATCCTGACGTAGAATTGACCAGAACAAATTAATCAGAAGAATCAGGAGTGGAGTCAAGACAGCCCGGGGAAGAAACACATTGACAGTTTTGTGAAAAGACTGCACAAAACTGTACAAAACTCACATTTGGGCAAGATGACCGACCACTTGAAGAAGTGGTGGCCAAAGGAGGAGCTCCTCCCCCTTCCACCACCGGCAACCGGTGGCTCCTCCACCCATGGTGACCGGCGGCTTTTTGCTCCTCCACATGGCACCTCCTCCTTCCTCCTCTTCTCCTCCCTTGGATCAAAAGACATGTGCATCCATCTCCACCACCCATCTCCTCCCATTTTGGCTATAAAAGGAGGAGCTCCTCCTCCTCATTTCACACACCAAATTCTCATTTCACTTCTCTCTCTAGAAGTTGTAATATTTGTAATGTTGTAATTTTGCTTTGGAAATAAAGGATAGCTCCCTTGGCGCTTCAACGGTTGTAAGTATTACTTTCAGTATTTATTTATTTAACTATTGTCTTTAATTCCTTAGTATAATGTTTAGCGCGATGAATAGTAGCTAGACTTGTAGTTCGGTCTAAGGGGCGCACTTGTATTATAAAATGTTTTAAGACTATTAACTTAGTGTCTAGTCTAAGTATTCAAAACTTATTCTATGTGCCATATATTAAGTCAGAACGTCCAAGGTAGAGTGGATGCTTGGAATGGAAAAACTCTACAGCGGGGTTCGTAAACTTGTACGGATAAGTGGATGCTTGGAATGGCAAAGCTTATCTGAGAAGTTTGACTCATCTTAAACACCATTTGGTTGATCGGGAATGATTGATCAAATGGATGCACATAGGCTAATATAACCGGGAATGGAGTATTAGTCTAAATAGAATAAGTGTTCTACGTCCTTGGAATAGGCTAGACAGTGTACGCAAATCGAGTGCTTGGAATGGCCTTGATACACCGTTTGAATACTTAGGAGAGTCACTAAAGGTCAATGATAAACAGGATATAATACAAGTCCCCTGAAACCGAACATTTCTCTTTAATTATGAACAGTAATTTACTTTCCAGTGTTAAAATCAACCAACCAACCAATCAATCAATCAAAATAGCTGGTAGCTTTAAAACCAACCAACCGACCTTAAACACGCTCCCACGCTGCGTAATCCCCCCGAAGAACAATTATTCCCCTGGTTCCCTTGGGTTCGACCCCTACTTACCAAGTACTACCCAGTAGTATAGTTGCGAGTAGCGGACTATTATAAATTTATTTGCACAATCGCTTTGACGACGAGCGGTTCTGTCAAATTGGCGCCGTTGCCGGGGAACTAGTCATCGGATAACTGTTCTTCCCTCCCCTTTCGTTTTCTTTCTTTCTCCTATGTCATTACCCGTTACGCATGCATGGACAACGCGATTTCTGCCCCTGTTCGGAGGAACGGAGGGAGAAGACCCTGTACAGCACTGCCGAAACTTCCACCACGTCTGCCATCACATAAAACCGGAGAACGAAGTATTAGAGGAATTTAAGCTGAAATGCTTTAAATTCTCTCTAACTGACTTCGCCACGATATGGTACTACACATCCACCGCTTGCAGTGCAGAACGTTTCGTAGACCTCTGCGTTCCGTTCCTGAAAGAATTCTCCCCACCATCTTTACGCCAAGAAACCCGCGAGAAGATCTTGAACCTTCAACAATCCCGGGATGAAACTTTGGACGAATACTACATAAAATTCGATGCCATCGTCTCAAGCTGCCCGCACCATGGATTTACGAAGAAAATTCTTCTCCAAAAATTTCTTCGTGGGATGAGGTCCGAAGAGCTGGGAAGAGTCAACGAAGCTATGAGAAGGTCTGCCGGAAACCTCACCATTGCAGACATGTGGTACTTGATAACTGGCCTAGCCGCTGCCACAAGACGAGTTTCCCACACTGACGAGGAAATGCAGACAGAAGAAGCTGACCCTGAGGCTGACAAAGAAGAAACCACCGAGCCGTCAGAAGAGACTCCCGAACCATCCGAGGAATCAGACATGGAAAGCACCGGAAGCAACGAAGTAGAAGTCCAGAATACCACCGACGAACTGCCTATTCCATACCCGACTATCATTACCCAGACAATTGAGACTATCTACGATCAGTTCTTCACGAACCAACATTACGAGGCAGAACCAAGCCTCATGAGGCCTTCCCGACTTTTCCCCTTGATCAATGAGCAAGTCGCAGCGAACTATGCGATCCAAGAAGAGGCTGAAAAGCGGATGGGAAAAGAGCCTGAGCAGAATGACTCCTACATGGAGCACGCTTTCGCCATGACTGGACAAGGCAGCCCTAAACAGGAGAACACCCAGTTCAAAAAGCTGATAGTGAAAGGTCCCTCGCCTTCTCAGAGACGTTGGAAGGAGATACCATCAGAACTGGACCCAAACCCGTCATCTGCTAAAAAATAAGGAAGACTGACCGCAAGAATCAAAGTCGGTGGAATCAAGAAGTTTGACCTCAGCCACCCATGGGACCCAAACCAGTAATCCACAACGAGGTATCGTCGAGCCAACGACGTTAAACAAGTGCACTGGTCGGGAGGTAACCCGACACTATCTTACTTTTCCACACTTTAATTTCTGTCATTTAAATTCAGTATTTAGTTTTAAGCTTGCATGACTTTTGAACTAAGGCACGCCTTCGTTCAAAAGTGTGGGGTGAGATCCACCTCTGTACATAAATAACATGCAGCTGTTTTTTCTTTTTTAATAAGTACCTTTTTGAAAATATGAACTTAAGAGTGTGAAAAAGATAAATCGTAATTCATGCATTAACCTTGTGAAAATTCAACTGTTTAAAAACTTAGAATGTAACTTTTCATTTGTCCTTTGTGCTGAGATAACTAGGGATGTGGAGTTGATATAAACTGCCCTAGAGAGGATTGGCAAGCAATCAAAGGATCAGATCAAACTATATGGTTTTCGAAGTCAGTGGAGGCTGCACTTCGAGTTTTCAGTGAATAATTGAAGTCAACTCCGCCAAGAAGCATCTATGCAAAGGCGAGGACGGGAATCAGACCGTCCTCTCTCTAGTCAAAATAGCCGAGAAAATAGATGAGCGACCCTCATCTTGACCCGCGCAAAACGACAAAGACAAGAGGAGCGGGGAGGTATTTCCATAGGCTTGCGGGCGATGATTGGACCTCCCAAAAAGGCTTGAGAACATGGACTAGCAGTCACAAAAAGGCGAAAAACTCAAAGAAGAAAATCAAAAGAGGCCAAAGGCCCAAAATTGTGAAGGTTTTAACCGAGCAAAAGTGAAGCACTCAAAAAAGTCAAATCAAAGGCCAAAGGCCGATTCACTACAACAAAAAAGCAGTCCCTCGCCAAAGAAGAAAATCAAAAAGGCTCAACTCACTGAAACCCGAATCGAATCATGTGCTAGAGAAAGCTACAAGAAAACCATATAGTACGAGACGATCCCAAGATTGCAGTCCAAGAGCCTAAAAAGGGCTATCTCCCGAGACATCCAATATAATTTGCATCTCAGCACGGAGGTACAAGTATTAAGTTTCTTCTATTTATTTACGCAGTTTAATTTGGTAATAAGTAAGCAATGCATGAATTAGGATAGATCGAGTACCACAGTCTAATTTTCATATTCCAAAGCCAAACTTAGAACTTACGCCCTTTAATAGCATTGTTCGGGACGAACAACTAAAAGTGTGGGGTAATCTGATGGACCAAAGTTATACGAGTCAGAAACACAGTAAAACCCACCAAATTAGACTGTTTGTCTATCTAAGTTCTACGTGTTAGTCCCGATATATTTCCACAGGGCATTTTAGAGACTGAAGTGAAAACACGCTAAGGAGAGGATTTTACGCTGAAAAGATAACAAGAGTCAATCCAAGGTCAAGATCATATACCGCTGAAACCACCCCTTGCTTGCCGCTATTCTAGCTAAGAGTAAGTGGAGATTATAAATTCAAATTTGCAGGTACAACGACGACTTGTTCAAAATGGCGCCGTTGCCGGGGAGCTAAGCACGGTGAACTTTTGTTCTTCTCTCAATTTTTTCGTTTATTTTCTGTTTTGTTATTTTCGAAATTCTACTACTCGGTGATCCCCCCAACTGTTCGTTTTTTTGTTTTTTTTTAAAATTAGTTCGATTTCCAATTTCTAGCGGTTAGAGGGTTCTGTCACCAAGACTTACGAGTCTAAGGAGATTGGGTTTTAAGTGAGACCGCTGTGACTCCTCCAATCTCCTGGGGACCCTTTGCTGCTAGTATGTGCTTGATATTCGGTGCTATGCTAGTTCGCACCTTTTTCTGATTCAGTTGCAGATTCAACATGTCTTCCTACTATGGAAGTGAGCCGTGGAATTATGGGGAGTACTATCCACCACCCTCCCTACGAGAAGTCCGAGAAAAGATCATGCACCTTGAGCAATCCCGGGATGAAACTTTGGATGAGTACTTACGGTACTTTGATTCCCTTGTGATAAGCTGCCCGCACCATGGATTCACAGACTTATATCTTCTTCAAAGGTTTCTCGCTGGGATGTTACCACATGAGTGGAGTTGGCTCAATGAGGAGGCCGGAGGCTCGATCTATGAATTGACCATGAGTGCTACTTGGGACTTGATAGCTGATTTGGCCGAGAGATCTAGACCAATACAAGAGCAGACCAAGTCACTTGAAGATATGCTGAAAGAGATGGCAGACATGATGGAGAAATCTCAGGCCGAAATAGAGAAAAATTCGGTCGAGTTATCAAAAGCATTGTCCGACATGGAACGGGCCACGTCCGAGAGGATAAGAAGACAAAGGGTTATTGAAGATGTCGGTACAAAAACAGAGGAGGACGTGGAAGAGGCTCTAATAGAGCCTATCTCGGAGCCCATAGAACCGGCAGAAGATGAGGACCAATGGTTGAAGGAAGAAGAGCTCAATTCGGACTACCCCGAGTATTTGGAAGAAGGTAGCCCGCTGGCACCTAAAGAAGAGCCGACCGAGCCATTCGAATCAGACCTCAGTATCAAGCTGCCCGAGACATGCTCAGACCTCATTACGGATCTGCCTGAGGAAGAACCGGTCATCACTATCAAAGCAGCAGAGGAAATCAAGGTCACATCCATCAAAGATCCTACCTCAGTAAAGGGCGCGGACGCCTCTACGATTCGTGCACGGACGTATGAGGAATTACCAATAAATCAGGAGACGTCCGCGGGAATCACTGACTCAGGTAAGGACCCAGGAATCCTCGTACTCACCCGTGATATTGACTCTTATATTTTGCAGACGGGAGATGCTAGGGATGATGATCCTCCACCACTTATTCTTGAACAACCGCTCATCCGTGCCAAAAAAAGGAGGGTTGACATGGGAACATACTTAATGTCGCTTGATGGCAAGAAACTGAACTTCCATGCCGACCACTCATACATGAAGAAACGACCAAGACAAGGCGCGTTTGGATGGAAACCAGGATGGAGGAACACTAGAGTACGACTCAATGGACCAGTGACTATGATAAAGGTGGCCTCACCAGCTCAGAAGGATGTAAAGGCGAATCCGCCTGATCTTTGGAAGGTAGAGCCGAATGGACAGCTAGAGGAGCAGTATGGACGAACAGAAGGAAAGGCCGAGAACAAATATGACCTCACACGCCCATGGGATCCTAACTTGTGATCCCTACAGGAGGTACTGTCGAGCCAACGACGTTAAACAAAGGCGCTCGCAGGGAGGCAGCCCTGCACGGTTTGCACATTTTTTTTACATTTCAGTTTATTTATTTACTATGTTTATTTATGAGTCATTATTGTCACATTGTACTTGGGAAAGAAAATGATCTTCATGCAGGGACAGAGGCGAACATATCAGAGATGTTAGCGACAGACTGTATCTAGCATGAGTAGTTCACACCTCGAATAAGTTGTGTCGAGAAACATGAGCGTTTAAAGATTCTGTCACAAAGACTTACGAGTCTAAGGAGGTTGGGTTTTAAGCGAGACCGCTGTGACTCCTCCAACCTCCTGGGAATCTTTTATTCGTCTTAATGTCATTGACGCAGACCTTTCGGTGTGCAACAAACTCACGCTGCGATGCAAGCTCCAATGGTGCTCTTCGAGGACTCACAGGAGAATTATCAGCCATCTCTCATTGTCACGCACGCACGAGGGAAGTGCCTGTCCTTACTCTATTCTTATTACCCTTTGTTTTATTGCATGCATTGTGTGTCTTGATTTAAGTCGTACCGTGAGGACACGGCTTATTTCAAAAGTGTGGGGTGGGAGAGTCAGTATCGAGTCAGCACGTTTATTTCCTGCACCCTGCACAAAGTCAGCACGTTTCGGGTCAATTTTTAAAATTTTGTACATGATAATTCACTATTTCCTAGACTTGCAGTATTGGATAATGATTAGGTGAAATAGATAGAGCCGATTACATGCATGTCTTTGGTGAAAATTGATTTGTGCGACTAACATGTGATCTTAAAATCTTTGCGTGCCTTTGTTAGTTGAGATAAACAGGGATGTGGAGTTGATAGAAATGCCCTAGAGAGACTTGACAGATCATTCAAAGACCGAACTCAAGGTGTATGGTTATGTGGAGCTCGTGGAGGCTAGCACTTCGAGGCAACATAGTACGAGTCTGCTCCGCCACTGCGGTACCCTTTGCGGTTGGTCGGGACGGGAATACTTCACACCGTCCAAGCTCTAGTCCAAGTAGCCGGGAAAATAGGCAAGCGACCCTTGACTTGACCCGTGTCAAAAGGTCGAGGATGAGTGAGAGCAGGAAGGTTTCTAATCCAAGTAACCGGGAAAATAGACGAGCGACCCTCAGCTTGACTCGCGTCAAAAGGAGAAGGAACCACGGTTCAAGCAAGTCACAATCCGCACTTCAAGGCAACAAATCCACCACCATTGTGATAGTCCACACGTTTCTCATGTGAAAGCATCATTGAAATCCCAAATCAGATGACACTATAGCTGGCCAAAAAAAAACACTCAACACTTTGAAGCTCGAATCAATCACGTGCAAGAAAAAGCGGCAAAGCATAACCATATTCCAGCGAGTTCGAGTCCGAGAATGAGGGTTCATGGGTCTAAAAAGGGCTATCTCCCGATACATCCGAATTGGTTTGCATCTCGACCCAAAGGTAACACGTATCATTAACCCCATGTTTTTCGCACGATGATATTAGTAGCAAGCATGCATAACTGGCGAGATCTATAATAGCTTAATTCATGTCCATGTAGCTCGTCTAGGATGACCGAAGCATTGTGATGTTTACATTAGTCGTTCCTCTTATGACCTAGTTCTTGTTCGGGACGAACAAGTTTAAGTGTGGGGTGGTTTGATGAGCCGTATTTATACGACTCATTGAGTCATTAATTCCCACCATTTCATTCACTTTATTATGCGAACAGTTACTTTTTAGTGTTGTTTCGTATTTCAGGTGATTTGGAAGCTCTAGGAGGAATCGTGCTTAAAAGACAGCTTTTGAACCCAAAAACATCGCAGTGGAAGAACGGAGCCAAAAGAGGGCCGTGAACAGTGTTTTTCGGCTCGTGAACAGTAACTCCGGCGTGAACAGTACTCCGCATGAATAATAATTCCGGCGTGAATAGTAATCCGGCATGAATAGTAAATCCGGCGTGAACAGTGATTTCGGGCCGTGAACAGTACTTCGGGGAAAATCCAAATTTCATGCTGAGTCCAAGCCCTAGCGTCCAAGTCCATTCGTCCGGCCCAAAAGCAATGTGAAATTAGGGCAAACTTACACCTAGGGTTTTGGAATCATCTAGAAGATTCAAGGTGGCTTGAAGATCAAGCAAGATTACTTTGGAAATATTTCCATAATAATCTTTGGTGCCTATTTTGGAAGTTTTAGGGTTTCTACAAACTCTATATAAGGAGGTGCATACGACACTAGAATTCATCCCTTCAACACATAACAAACCGTGTGCTCTCCTCCTTGGCCGTGCACCACCTTGCTCCGCCCAGCTCCTCCGCCGTCCACCGTTGCTCAGCCCTAGCGCCACCGTGCACAGCCCTTGCTCAGCCATTACTCAGCCCTCACGGCCCGGTCTACAGTCTTCCTCGGTTTTAGTGAAGTTGTCTTCGTTCTTTTACTTATTGCATTGTTCTTCATGACCAGGTGTAACTAAAACCCTTATTCGGGTTAGGGTTAAATAATTGTGACTTATGTTTTTGAGATTTGAATCTTAATGCGTGTTTCGTTATTCGATTAAACCTTTTGTGCTCATTATTTGGATTGAATTGTGAAGTTAAGTGGAGGCTTGGAATGGCAAAGCTTAACTGATCAATTCAACGCCCCTATTTACTATTTGTTGATACTAGAGAGCTATTAACAAGTAGTGCACTAATTCGATATATCTTGGAATGGTGTATTGAATTATTAGGTTTAAAAGAATTAGAAACATGATGTTTAGAAATCAATGATAAAACCAAGTCACAATTGAATAATACCCTAACCTGAATATCTCTCTCTGATATTTATAACCTTGTTATTTTCGTGATTTACAGTTGTTTCCTAATCCATTACTTTCACCCAATTTTCTTGTTTTTTCTCTCTTTCAGAACAAAGTAGTAACCACTCTAGCTCCCTTGGGTTCGACCCTTGCTTGCCACTGTCCTAACCCACAGTTCATTGCGAGGAAATTATAAATTGTTTTTGCGCAGGTACGACGACAAGCCTGTTCACTGACGTAGAATTGACCAGAACAAATTAATCAGAAGAATCAGGAGTGGAGTCAACGGGGAAGAAACACATTGACAGTTTTGTGAAAAGACTGCACAAAACTGTACAAAACTCACATTTGGGCAAGATGACCGACCACTTGAAGAAGTGGTGGCCAAAGGAGGAGCTCCTCCCCCTTCCACCACCGGCAACCGGCGGCTCCTCCACCCATGGTGACCGGCGGCTTTTTGCTCCTCCACATGGCACCTCCTCCTTCCTCCTCTTCTCCTCCCTTGGATCAAAAGACATGTGCATCCATCTCCACCACCCATCTCCTCCCATTTTGGCTATAAAAGGAGGAGCTCCTCCTCCTCATTTCACACACCAAATTCTCATTTCACTTCTCTCTCTAGAAGTTGTAATATTTGTAATGTTGTAATTTTGCTTTGGAAATAAAGGATAGCTCCCTTGGCGCTTCAACGGTTGTAAGTATTACTTTCAGTATTTATTTATTTAACTATTGTCTTTAATTCCTTAGTATAATGTTTAGCGCGATGAATAGTAGCTAGACTTGTAGTTCGGTCTAAGGGGCGCACTTGTATTATAAAATGTTTTAAGACTATTAACTTAGTGTCTAGTCTAAGTATTCAAAACTTATTCTATGTGCCATATATTAAGTCAGAACGTCCAAGGTAGAGTGGATGCTTGGAATAGCAAAACTCTACAGCGGGGTTCGTAAACTTGTACGGATAAGTGGATGCTTGGAATGGCAAAGCTTATCTGAGAAGTTTGACTCATCTTAAACACCATTTGGTTGATCGGGAATGATTGATCAAATGGATGCACATAGGCTAATATAACCGGGAATGGAGTATTAGTCTAAATAGAATAAGTGTTCTACGTCCTTGGAATAGGCTAGACAGTGTACGCAAATCGAGTGCTTGGAATGGCCTTGATACACCGTTTGAATACTTAGGAGAGTCACTAAAGGTCAATGATAAACAGGATATAATACAAGTCTCCTGAAACCGAACATTTCTCTTTAATTATAAACAGTAATTTACTTTCCAGTGTTAAAATCAACCAACCAACCAACCAATCAATCAAAATAGCTGGTAGCTTTAAAACCAACCAACCGACCTTAAACACGCTCCCACGCTGCGTAATCCCCCCGAAAAACAATTATTCCCCTGGTTCCCTTGGGTTCGACCCCTACTTACCAAGTACTACCCAGTAGTATAGTTGCGAGTAGCGGACTATTATAAATTTATTTGCACAATCGCTTTGACGACGAGCGGTTCTGTCAACTCCCGAAAGGGATTCTGAAAGACGTACCTATCAAGGTGAAGAATATTTACATACATGCTAATTTTATTGTGCTAGAGATCTCAGAAGGCATAGACATCCCGATTATACTTGGTAGATCGTTCCTTTATACGGCTAAAGTTGTAATTGACATGGATAGAGGGTCTATAGCTTTACAAGTGGGCAGTGAACGTGTTGTCTTTTATCTGCCTGACATGTGCAAGAGTCCTGACTGCAATGTTTTGGACTCTGCTGATGTTGATGATCCTATTGCACTAACCTCTATTGAATCTTTTAGAGTCATACCAAGCTGCCCAATATCGATGGATATATGCGTAGTGAGCATTGAGGGAGCTGCTGAAACTGGTCAGTTCACCAAATTAGGTACGGAACCTTGCAAGGTAGAGCTGAAACCTCTACATGCAAGTCTCAGGTATGAATTTCTTGGCCCTAACTCAACCTACCCGGTGATTGTGAATGCATCTTTGACTGAGGTAGAGACCCAGAGATTGCTAGTTGTTTTGAGAGAACATAGGCCAGCCCTCGTTTATTCCATTGATGATATTAAGGGGATTAGCCCGGATATGTGCATGCATAGAATCCATTTAGAGGGCGATGCTAGGCCTACTAGGGATGCCTTGAGATGTTTGAATCCTGAATTGAATGATGTAGTGAAGAAGGAGATTCTGAAATTGCTAGACGCCAGTATTATTTATTCTATTGCTGATAGTGAGTGGGTAAGTCCTGTGCATGTTGTCCCTAAGAAGAGAGGTTTGACTGTTGTTCATAATGAGAATAACAATTTGATGCCCACTCGTACTGTGACTGGATGGCGTATGTGCATAGACTATAGGAAGTTGAATAAGGCCACTCGTAAGGATCACTTTCCTTTGCCTTTTATTGATCAAATGTTAGAACGTCTTGTGAAGCATAAGTTTTTCTGCTACCTCGACGGTTATAGTAGATTTTTCCAGACCCCTATACACCCCGACGACCAGGAGAAGACTACTTTTACTTGCCCTTTTGGCACATTTGCTTATAGACGTATGCCTTTCGGTCTTTGCAATGCTCCAGCCACTTTTCAGCGTTGTATGATGGCCATATTTTCTAATTTTATAGAAAACACCATGGAAGTATTTATGGATGATTTTTTGGTGCATGGCTCTTCATTTTATTCGTGCCTTTTGAACCTTACTGATATTCTTCGTCGTTGTGTTGATACTAACCTAGTTTTGAACTGGGAGAAGTGTCACTTTATGGTGCAGGAAGGTATTGTGTTGGGACACCTGGTCTCCAATCGAGGCATCGAGGTCGATCGCGCGAAGGTGGAGGTGATTGTGAAGTTGCCCCCACCAAAAGACGAGAAGGGAATCGGGAGTTTTCTAGGACATGTAGGCTTCTACAAGCGTTTCATCAAGGATTTCTCCAAGATAGCCAAGCCCCTCATGGACCTACTCTGCCAAGACGCTAAGTTTAACTTCGATGAATCGTGTTTTAATGATTTTCATAATCTGAAATCTGCTCCTGTAGTGCAGCCCCCTAATTGGGAGCTGCCATTTGAATTAATGTGTGACGCTAGTGACTTTGCAGTGGGAGCAGTTTTAGGGTAGTCCATCGACAAAAAGTTACACATGATTTATTATGCGAGTAAGGTCCTGGCTGGCGCAGCAGCTAATTACAGTATGACCGAGAAGGAAATGCTAGCCATCGTCTATGCTTTTGAGAAGTTCAGGCAGTACCTCATAGACTCGAAGACCATAGTATACACTAATCATGCTGCAATCAAATACTTGATATTCTGAGAAGGATTCAAAGCCTCGGTTGATTCGATGGGTTCTCCTCCTACAAGAATTCGATAATGAAATTAGAGACAAGAAGAGAGCAGAAAATCTAGTTGCAGATCACCTGTCACGCCTCGAGCTAGGAGAGCTCAACCGCAAAGAAGATAAACTCCCTGTGACCGATTCTCTTGCAGGAGAGCAGCTAATGAGTATCGAGACCAGCCCTGCGCCATGATACACAGATTTCATCAATTATTTGGCCTACGGTATTGTTCCTCCTGACCAATCGCACAACTAGAAGAGGAAATTTCTGCACGATGTGAAGAGGTACTTCTGGGATGATCCATTTCTTTATAAATAATGTGCTGACGGTCTCTACAGAACCTGTGTTGATGAGGACCAGATTAGATGGATCCTGGAACGCTGCCACTCGTCACAATATGGTGGCCATGGTGCTAGTTCGAAAACAGCTGCAAAGGTACTACATTCCGGGTTCTACTGGCCTACTCTTTCAAGGATGCTCACGAGTTCGTAAAAGCCTGTGATCAATGCCAGAGAACAGGAAATATTTCTAAGCAGCAGGAGATGCCCCAGCGGAGTATTCTTGCAGTGGAGTTATTTGACGTATGTGGAATTAACGGACGCACAGTCGTCGTGTGCGAAAGTCAAGAATAAATTTATAAGTCCGCTACTCGCGACTTCACTACTGGGTAGAAAGTGGTAAGTAGGGGTCGAACCAAAGGGAATTAGGGGGATAAGTCGTTCTTTGAGAAATGTAATGGCGGGGAACGTGATTTTTAGGTTGATTGAGGTTTTAGCACGAAAAACTACGTGACTTTTTGGTTGGTTTTGGTTTTTAGTGCGGAAAAGTAAATGACAGAAAAGTAAATACTGAAAATAAAAGAAGAAGACTTACAGCGATTGTTGCGTGATTGGCAAGTCTTGCAGAAGGTGAGCAGTTGATATTGCAGTTGATATTGAGGCTGAAAGTAAAGTGCAGGTGGTGTTTTAAGGAAAGTATTCGGTTTTAGGGGCCTTGTATCATAGTCTGTTTATCATTGACCTCTAATGATCCTACTAAGTATTCAAAAGTGTATCAAGGCCATTCCCAGCACTTGATTTGCCACACTGTCTAGTCCATTCCAAGACATAGAGCACTTGTTCTATTTAGACTAATACCCCATTCCAAGGTATATTAGCCTGTGTGCATCCATTTGATCAATCATTCCCGATCAACCAAATGGTGTTTAAGAGAGGTCAAACTTCTCAGATAAGCTTTGCCATTCCAAGCATCCACTTATCCGAGTATGTTTACGAACCCCACGGAAGAGTTTTGCCATTCCAAGCATCCACTCAACCTTGGAAGTTCTAACCTAATATGTGGCACATAGAACAAGTTTTGAATACAAAGAAGAGGCACTAGGTGCAAGGTCTAAAACATTGTATGATACAAGTACACACCTTCAACCGAATGAAGGGTTTAGCTACGAATATCCATGGAACATGACATCATAGCTAAATAAAAGATAGTAAAGTAAAGAGAATACTCAAGAACCAACAGGAGTAAACTCAAAAACTACTAGAATACTCAAGAACCAACATGAGTATTATAGATTGAAACAAGTGTTTACAAGAGTGGTGCCCTAATCTAGAGAGAAGTGAGAGCTTCTCTCACTACCTTATGGAATTGGAATGAGAATGGGATGTTGATTACAAAGGGAATGGCTTGGTATTTATAGCCATGGGGGAGTGAGAGATGTGGAGGAGAAGGGAGCCACTTGGCACAAGCTCATGGAGCTTCAAATAGCCGCCGGTGATGTCATGAGGGGAGGAAGCCACCGGCCCATGAGGAGGAAGGGGAGTGGGCAAGGTGGCTTGGCTTCTAAAAGCCACCGGCTAGGAGGAGGATGGTGAGTGGTGGAGTGTTTTTTATGAGCTCATTCCAAAAAGCCATTGGTCCTTTCAGCTCCGGTCTGACTCTTGTTGCCTTTCGGTTGGACTTGTTTTGAGTGATTCTATGTCAGGTTTATGATATTTCTTCAGTCAGCATCTGGTCATGACTTGGAATGACTCGTAATATCTTTTCAGCTTAAAACGTCCTTCTTAGCCTGTATTCTCTCTAGACGTCAAAATACCATGCAGATAAATATCGAAAATAACAAGCAAAAGTTAAATAGACAAAGCGTCTAATTTGGTGGGTTTATCTGTGTTTATGATTCATACAATTATGGTCCATCAGATCACCCCACACTTTTAGTTGTTCGTCCCGAACAAGTCTTTTTAAAGGGCGGCACACACTCTAAGTAAAATATGAAAGTGAGACTGTGGGACTTGATTTATCGTAATTCATGCATTACTTAATTATTACTAAACTAAACCGTATAAATACTTAGAAGAAACTTGATACTTGTACCTTCGTGCCGAGATGCAAATTAATTCAGATGTTTCGGGAGATAGCTCTTTTTAGGCTCCCGGACTGCACTCTCGGGATCGTCTCGCACTAAATGGTTTCCTTGTAGCTTTCTCTAGCACGTGATTCGGTTCGGGTTTCACTGAGTTGAGCACTTTGATTTCTTTTTGGCGAGGGACAGCTTTTGTAGTGAATCGGCCTTTGGCCTTTGATGTTGAATTGGAGTTTCTTCACTTTTGTTCGGTTAAAACCTTCACAATTTTGGCCTTTGGCCTTTGGTTAGCTTCTTCGAGCTTTTACTTCTTTGTGACTTGCTAGTCCATTTTCTCAGCCTTTTTTGGGAGGTCCAATCGTCGCCCGCAAGCATATGGAAATACCTCCCCGCTCTTTCTCATCCTTGCCGTTTCGCGCGGGTCAAGATGAGGGTCGCTCATCTATTTTCTCGGCTGCTAGGACTAGAGATAGGACGGTTTGATTCCCTTCCCGCCTCTAGCATAAACACTGCACGGCGGAGATGACTTCAATCTTTACTGAAACCCGAAGTGTAGCCTCCACTGACTTCGAAAACCATATAGTTTGATTCGATCCTTCGATTGCTTGCCAAGCCTCTCTAAGCCACATCCCCTGTTTATCTCAGCACAAAGGGACAAATGAAAAGTTACATTCTAAGTTTTTAGACAGTTGAATTTTCACAAGGTAAATGCATGAATTTAGATCTATCTTTTTCACATTCTCAAGTTCATATTTTCAAAAAGATAATATTAAGGGAAAAGGAAAAAGAAAAACATGTTATGTTCACAGGCGGTTCTCACCCCACACTTTTGAACGAAGGCGTGCCTTAGTTCAAAAGTCATGCAAATATATACAAGAGAAGGAAATGACATTAAGGAAAAGAGAAGAACTGAACTCCCTTTTACTGTGTTGTGTCGTGGAACGACATGCCTCGGAGCTGGATAATCGAGGGAGTTCGGCTGGGGCCTTGAATTCTCAGCACAGGCCCAATAAATTCTCGGAAGCTGCCTGGCTGATCTGATCTTGCTCCAAAAATTGATTCCTACAAGGGGTCATTCTTTCTATACAAAAAGTGGGTGAGAGCGACTTATTGGTAAAAACTAAATGACAGAAAATAAATGACTGAAAGTAAGATAGGTGTCGGGTTACCTCCCGACCAGTGCACTTGTTTAACGTCGTTGGCTCGACACATGGGGATCACCAGTTGGGATCCCACGGGCGGCTCAGGTCAAATTTTGCCGCAGCTCCTGCGTTGCTTCTAGCTTTGACTCTTCCTGATTTCTTGTGAGATGATGTGCTTGGGTTAGAACTCCATGGTTTTGGTGGTTTCTCCTTCCATTGTTTCTGAGGAGGCGAGGGACCTTTGACCATAGCTGCTGGTCTTGTCACTCTCTTGGCCAGGAATTTGTGTACTGAGTTCCGAGATAGGTATAATGTCTGGCGGTACGGCTAGGTCATAGTTTAGCGGAGTTAAGTCGACCTTGCCGTGGTAACGTTTGACTCGCTGCCCATTTACCGTGAATCTTCTTCCATCGTCCGGGCTTTCCAACTCAACTGCCCCATGGTTGAATACCTTAGTTATTATGAAAGGGCCGGTCCATCTAGATTTAAGCATCCCGGGCATCAATTTTAGTCGCGAGGAGAAGACCAGCACTTGTTGTCCCTCCTCAAATGAGCGTCGGAGGATGAATTTTCATGATATAATTTGGTCCGCGCTTTGTAGTCCATTTGTCCTTCATAGGCCTCAAGCCGCAATTCCTCAAGCTCACACAGATTAAGTTTCCTATCTAGTCCGACAACCTTTAAATCTGGATTGCAATGCTTGAGCGCCCAGTAGGCTTTATGTTCTAATTCCACCGGAAGGTGGCATGCCTTCCCATAAACAAGCCTAAATGGGGAGGTCCCAATTGGCGTCTTGTATGCCGTCCAATAAGCCCAGAGAGCTTCATCCATCCTTTGACTCCAATCTTTCCTTGCCGGCTTCACCATCTTTTCTGGAATACCCTTGATTTCGCGGTTGGAGATCTCCGCTTTACCATTGCTTTGGGGATGATATGCCGTGGACGTCCGGTGGTGGACATGGTATTGTTTTAAGGTGGCAGCCATCATGCGGTTGCAGAAATGAGTTCCTTGGTCGCTGATTATGGCCTTGGGTACTCCGTACCTGCAAAACAGGTTTGTGCGCAAAAAATCTATGACAGTCTTTGCATCGTCGCACCTTGTGGCCTTAGCCTCTACCCATTTTGACACATAATCTACATAAACTAGAATGTAAGTATAACCGCATGAAACTGGGAATGGCCCCATGAAATCTATACCCCAAATGTCGAAAACATCGTTGACTAATATGGGTACTTGAGGCATCTCATTTCTAGCTGACACATTTCCTACTCTTTGACACCCATCGCACTTTTTACACTTCTCATAGGTATCTCTAAATAAACTTGGCCAAAAGAAGCCGCTATCTAGGATTTTTCTAGCGGTTCTCCTAGGCCCGAAATGTCCTCCACATGCAAACTCATGGCAGAAGCTAATAACAGAAGCTATTTCATTATCGGGGATGCATCTCCTAAGTATTTGATCTGCTCCTATTTTCCATAAGTAAGGATCATCCCATAAGTAATGTCTAGCATCATGCCTAAGTTTCATGCATTGTGCTTTAGTAAAAGAAGGAGGAAATGTACCTCCTACAAGGTAGTTGACGATTGAGGCATACCACGGTACCTTGGTTGAGACTGCATAGAGGTGTTCGTCTGGAAATGACTCGGTTATGTGCCCCTCTTCTTCTTCTCGGACAATCCTGCTTAGATGGTCGGCCACAGTATTTTTGATCCCCTTCTTGTCCCTTATCTCCACATCGAATTCTTGCAGTAGTAGTATCCACCGAATGAGTCTTGGCTTGGCCTCCTTCTTCTTCATCAGGTAACGGATGGCAGCATGGTCAGAATAAACTATCACTTTTGCTCCAAGCAAATATGATCTAAACTTTTCCAGAGCGAATACCACTGCCAGGAGTTCCTTTTCGGTGGTGGAGTAGTTTTGTTGGGCAGAATCTAGGGTTCGTGAGGCGTAGCAGATCACACCTGCCTTTTTATCAATTTTTTGGCCGAGAACTGCTCCCACAACAAAGTCGCTTGCGTCGCACATGATGTCGAATGGTTTTCCCCAATCCAGAGTTTGGATGATGGGTGTGCTAGTGAGGGCTTTCTTCAGATCATCAAAGGCCTCCTTGCATGCATTGGTGAATTCAAAAGGAACTTCTTTTTGGAGAAGAATGGAAAGAGGCAACGCCTTTTTGGAGAAGTCCTTGATGAATCGTCGGTAGAATCCCACGTGGCCAAGGAATGATTGGATGTCTCGGACCGTGGATGGGTATGGTAGGGTCATGATCAGGTCAATCTTTGCTTTGTCCACTTCTATGCCTTCTTGTGAGACGATATGTCCCAAGACTATTCCGTGTGTTACCATGAAGTGGCACTTCTCATAATTGAGCACTAAGTTCATGGACACACATCGTGCCAAAACCGTGCTCAAATGGCTTAAGCAAGCATCGAATGTGTCTCCATAGATGGTGAAGTCGTCCATGAAGACTTCAATGAATTCTCCGATCATGTCTGAAAAGATACTGGTCACTACCCTTTGAAAAGTCCCTGGGGCATTGCATAGGCCGAACGACATCCTTCCGAAGGCGAATGTGCCGAATGGGCAGGTGAATGTAGTCTTCTCTTGGTCCTCAGGTGATATGGGGATCTGGTTGTAGCCTGAGAACCCGTCCAGGAAGCCAAAATATGGCTTGCCCGCCAGTCGGTCTAACATTTGATCGATGAATGGTAGAGGGAAATGGTCTTTTCTTGTGACGGCGTTTATTTTCCTGTAGTCGATGCACATTCTCCAGCCGTTCTTGACCCTTGTTGTTACCATTTTTCCTTCGGCATCTTCCTCGACTGTGATCCCACTTTTCTTTGGGACCACGTGGACAGGACTTACCCATTGGCTGTCTGATATAGGATAGATAACGTCCGCATCAAGTAGCTTCTGTATTTCTTTTTGGACGATCTCCATCATGATTGGGTTGAGTCGTCGTTGAGGCTCTCTTGATGGCTTTGCCCCGTCCTCAAGTAGAATACGGTGCATACATACCGCTGGGCTAACTCCTCTCAAGTCGGCTAGAGTCCATCCAATAGCCAACTTGTGCTGTCTCAGTACTTTTATCAAACTACGTTCCTGGCCTGCTTCCAAGCCACTCTTGATGATTACCGGGAGTGTGTTATTATGCCCAAGGAAAGCGTACTTCAAATGCTCGGGCAGGGGCTTCAATTCTATTTTGGGAGCTTGCTTTACTGAGGGCAAAAAAGTATTGGATTTGAATAATTTTACCTCGTTGACTTCATATCCTGGTGTGAGAGGCTCCGAGATTGTTAAGTGGGCCAGCGTTTCTTGTAAGCCTTTAGTCAATTCGTATGAGCTTTCGGCTTCATTGAGTATGGCTTCTAAGGGATCTGCTTTGGTTCTGATTGAACTTCTTGGACTAGGTCGTCCAAAGCATCGAGAGCGTGTACTTCCTCAAATTCCATAGGGCGCTTCATTGCTTGGAATATGTCAAAGCTGAAGACCTCTCCTTCTACTTCCATTGAGAGCATCCCACTTCCGCAGTCTATTTTCATTTTTGATGTTTTGAGAAATGGACGGCCGAGAAGGATGGGTGCATGGTCTGTTGGCCCGCCATTCTCCATTTTAAGACGTAGAAGTCTGCTGGAAACACCAATTCGCCTACTTGAACCAAGACGTCTTCTATTTTCCCCTTGGGTTGTTTGCATGATCGATCTGCCAGTTGAATAGTGAGGCCGGTGGGTTCGAGTGGTCCAATTCTGAGGCATGAGTAGATAGAGAAAGGAAGGACGTTGATTGATGCTCCAAGGTCTAGCATGCAGTTCTCGATTCGGATGTTGCCGATTGTGCATGGAATGGTGTAAGTTCCCGGATCTCCGCATTTGGGGGGCACCTTTCGTTGTATGACAGCCGACACGTTCCTACTCATTAGCTCTTGATCATATCTAGTACTCCTCCTCCGGTTGGTGCAACGTTCTTTTAAAAACTTAGCATATCGAGGGATTTGCTTGATGGCTTCCAAGAGGGGGATGTTGATTTTGACCTTACTGAACAACTCAAACACGTCCTCATCCATGACATGTTGTTTTGGCACACGGGCTGGTACTGGAAATGGAAGTGCAGTGCTGATTTTGGGGGGTCTCGGTTCTGGGCACCGGGCGCTCCTTGTGCTTTTTGGACGCTGAAACCGGGCTGGCTGCTGGTACCGGGTCAGGCCTGCGTTCCTCGGATGTGTTCTCTTCTTTTTCTGTTGCGCCTTGCTCTTCTTCAGCCGCATCTTCATTTTTCTCGTTCTCGTCAAGAGTTTCGAAAGTCTCGGGCCTTTTGTCCTTCTCTTGCTCTATGGGTTTGACGACAAGCTTTCTGCCACTCCTAAGGGTTACGGCACTTACGTTTTCTTCCGGGTTTTGGATGGTTTGTGAAGAAGGTCTGCCGGGTTTATTAATGAGTGTGGATATTGAGGCATCGAGTTTGGATATGTGCTTCTTCAAGTCGGCTATTGATTTGTCATTTTTCACCTGGTTTTGATGCACAGTAGTGCTTAACTGCTGCACAGTGCCTGAAGATTATTGCATAGTACTCGAGAGCTCCTTCATCATGTCTTCCAGCCACTTGTTTGGTTCTTGCTGATTACTCGAGCTGGCTTGGTACTGATTTGGTCCGGATCTATCATTATTGTTGTTGTTGTATCCTTGGTATCGTCCCACTGCATTTATTTCTGCCGGTTCCTCTTCTATTAGTGTTGGGCATGCGTCAGTCTTGTGGTCCGTAGAACCACAAAATTCACAAGGTTTTACTGGAACTGGTTGTCTTCGTAGGATCTGAATCATCATCTCCTTTAATTGTTTCATCTCTTCTGGCATAGAGTTTACTGATGTCTCGGCTTGTGCTACGTTTTTTGTTCGGGAGAATTCATCTTGGCCAGTAGTCTCCTCTCTAAACCGGGCATTTTCAGCAACGTTGGCGATGAGATCCCTTATGCCACTTAGTGATAGATTCATCATGGATCCTCCAGCTGAGGCATCCAGGAGCATTTTGTCTAAGGGTCTTAATCCATCAATGAGGTACTCGATGATGAGTTTCTCGGGTAGTCCAAGGGTACAGCAGCTTCTCTCCAGGCGATTGAACTTTTCTAGGTAGTCGTACATGGTTTCATTGGGCCCTTGCTTGATGTCCTGTAGCTGCCTTCTTACTTGCATCGCTCTTCCTGCTGGGTAGTATTTGTCTAGAAATTTTCATTGCATCTGAGCCCATGTTTTGATGCTATCGGAAGGCAATGAAAGAAACCAGTCGTTTGCCGAGTCAATGAGGGAAAAATAGAACGCCTTTAACTTGAAGTCGTCTATACTCACTCGATTGGGCTTTAGATTTTGGCAAATGCCATGTAAGCGTTGGAGATGAGTTGTCGCAAATTCTCCATGAGCTCCTGAGAATTTGGGCAAACTATGGGCCACTGACGCGTTGATGGTAATGTACTCTAGTTCAGGGCCCTCGTGAATGCACCCTGGTTGCATTTCGAAATCTGGGGCACTTGTTCTATTTAGACATAGAGCACTTGTTCTATTTAGACTAATACCCCATTCCAAGGTATATTAGCCTGTGTGCATCCATTTGATCAATCATTCCCGATCAACCAAATGGTGTTTAAGAGAGGTCAAACCTCTCAGATAAGATTTGCCATTCCAAGCATCCACTTATCCGAGTATGTTTACGAACCCCACGGAAGAGTTTTGCCATTCCAAGCATCCACTCAACCTTGGAAGTTCTAACCTAATATGTGGCACATAGAACAAGTTTTGAATACAAAGAAGAGGCACTAGGTGCAGGGTCTAAAACATTGTATGATACAAGTACACCCCTTCAACCGAATGAAGGGTTTAGCTACGAATATCCATGGAACAGGACATCATAGCTAAATAAAAGACAGTAAAGTAAAGAGAATACTCAAGAACCAACAGGAGTAAACTCAAGAACTACTAGAATACTCAAGAACCAACATGAGTATTATAGATTGAAACAAGTGTTTACAAGAGTGGTGCCCTAATCTACAGAGAAGTGAGAGCTTCTCTCACTACCTTATGGAATTGGAATGAGAATGGGATGTTGATTACAAAGGGAATGGCTTGGTATTTATAGCCATGGGGGAGTGAGAGATGTGGAGGAGAAGGGAGCCACTTGGCACAAGCTCATGGAGCTTCAAATAGCCGCCGGTGATGTCATGAGGGGAGGAAGCCGCCGGCCCATGTGGAGGAAGGGGAGTGGGCAAGGTGGCTTGGCCTCCAAAAGCCACCGGCTAGGTGGAGGATGGTGAGTGGTGGAGTGTGTTTTGTGAGCTCATTTCAAAAAGCCATCGGTCCTTTCAGCTCCGGTCTGACTCTGGTTGCCTTTCGGTTGGACTTGTTTTGAGTGATTCCATGTCAGGTTCATGATATTTCTTCAGTCAGCATCTTGTCATGACTTGGAATGACTCGTAATATCTTTTCAGCGTAAAACGTCCTTCTTAGCGTGTATTCTCTCTAGACGTCAAAATACCCTGCAGATAAATATCGGAACTAACAAGCAAAAGTTAAATAGACAAAGCGTCTAATTTGGTGGGTTTATCTGTGTTTCTGATTCATACAATTATGGTCCATCAGGAATCGACTTCATGGGACCATTCCCACCTTCTTATGGTAACCAGTACATCTTGGTAGCAGTCGACTATGTTTCCAAGTGGGTTGAAGCAGTGGCTACTCCTATTTGCGACGCCAAGGTGGTCATCAAAATATTCCAGAAAGTTATTTTTCCTCGGTTCAAAGTCCCCCGAACGGTTATTAGTGATGGAGGCTCCCACTTCAAGGAAAGGAACTTTGAGACCCTGCTAAAGAAATATGCGTCTATCATAAAATTGGCACTCTGTATCACGCTCAGACCAGTGGACAGATTGAGATCTCTAACCGAGAGATCAAGAGTATTCTGGGGAAAACAGTTTCAAACCAGAGGATGGATTGGGCGTCCAAGCTAGACGACGCACTGTGGGCATACAGGAATGCGTTCAAAACTCCCATCGGCATGAGTCCATTCAGGCTTATCTATGGTAAAACCTGCCATCTCCCGGTCGAGCTCGAATACAAGGCCTTCTGGGCAGTTAGAGAGCTAAACATGAACATGAAAGAAGCTAGAGAGAAATGATTACTGCAGCTAAACGAGCTCGACGAAATCAGATTGGACTCATATGATAATGCCCGCATTTACAAGGAGAGAACGAAGAAGTGGCAAGACAAGCGAATAGTGCGTAGAGAATTCAACAAAGGCGAGCGAGTCCTCCTCTACAACTCCTGCCTTAGATTATTCCCTGGGAAGCTACGCACTAAATGGAGTGGCCCTTATACAGTGGAATGAGCATATCCAGACGGGCATGTGGAGCTCAGTGTAGAAAGTGGAAAATCTATGGTAGTGAACGGGCAACGCCTCAAGCACTACCACGTCTTAAAGCATCTTGCACCTCCTGAAGGCATTGATGATCATTTACTTCTCGGGAAGGGATCTCAGCAAGAGACTTCCCGAGAATGCTTCTAATCCTTCTCTCCCTAGCTATGTCTCGCCAAGACGTTAAACTAGGCCTCTTCGGGGAGTAACCCGTGCTGTAAGCATTTAGTTAGTTGCATTTTTGCATTTTGTACACTGCGTGCGTCCCTTGCAAGAATCCAAGTGTGGAGTGCATCAATTTCAGATAGAAAACGGTTCGGGACGTAGCAAGGCTAAAAGGCAAATTTTCAGATGGGGATCGCAGGTGCCGTGACTACTGTGACACAATGGACGTGTCACGGTAGTCACGACGGGTAAAATTGGTAGAGAGTTTTCAGGGTGTCGTGACCACCGTAACCCAATGGAAAGGTCACGGCAGTCATGACCGATTTTTCTATCCGAGAGTTTTCAGGATGCTGTGACTGCCGTAACCCAATGAGAAGGTCACAGCAGCCACGGCCAGTTTTTCTATCTGAGAGTTTTCAAGGTGCCGTGACTGCCGTAACCCTATGGAACGTCACAGAAAATATAGGTCAAAATTCATTTTCAATTTCAAAAGATCAAAAGCACTCGAGCGATCTAACCTCTCGACCGACGACCACTGGACCTCTACTCCCGGCCATCTGACCACGCCGTCCACCGCCCCGTCCACCGTCCGCGCCGTCCGTCCGTCCCTCTCGCCAAACTACTCTCCACTAAAACCCTAGCTCGAGAAGCACTAAATCCCAACTGCCCAAATCCCTTATTCAAATTCCTTGCACTTAAATTGCATATGGCTCGAGGCAGAAGTCATTGAGCAGCTGCTCCAGCACCTCAAGTCGACTAACCCCCTTGCCGGAGGCCCTTTCGATCAGGCGACCTTTATTCTGTCAAGACAGCCACGCCAACAGCTATGACACCATCATTCCGGCAAAGAAGGTAAAACCTACTATTGTCCCTGACCATGAGACATTGGATTCATTCGGATTTCTAGATAGTTGTTGTGCTTTGTTTGTGGCCTCAGGCCTTGATATACTGTTTTCACGACCGGCTCAGACTTATTATCTCATGTTAAGGGAATTTTTAGCCACATTCTCCTATTTGGGTGCATCTGATCAGGCCATGCATTGGGTTTTCCAATTAGGAGGTAGAAATTATAGTCTGACTAAGGCTGAGGTATGTGAATTACTTGGGTTTCCGTTGGATGGATTTTGTGGGCAGTATTCTGATGAGACGTATTTATACGACTCATCGAGTCAACAAAACCCACCAAATACGACACTTAATCATAAGAACACTTGCTTGTTAATGTCGTTTTGTATTTCAGGGCCTTTTGGAGTCTAAAGAAGAATCGGGCTTAAAAGGGCATTTTATGCCAAAATCACCACAAGGCATTATTGGGCCACACTTGAGTTCCAAGCCAAAACTAGCCCACTTGCAAAATCTTGATGATTCTAGAAGCATCTCATCATTTGGCTCCTGCTAATCCATTTTGACTACTTCCAGAGCAAGAGTGCCTTGATGATTCTAGAAGCATCTCATCATTGGCTCATGCCAATCCATTTTGGCTACTTCCAGAGTAAGAGTGGTGCCCACGTCAAGAGGAAACCCTAGCTCATTTCCTATAAATAGAACCTCTTGGTCTAGGAAAAGAGTGTCATTCATTGAGATTGGAGTCCCATCGTGTGCCCCATTTGTGTGCCTCATTGGGGCTTCTCTCTCTACTCCTTCATTTTCAATAAAAAGCAATCCTTTACTTTTCTTGTCTTTACTTTTCTTGTCTTTACTTTCTTGTATTTACTTTCTTGTATTTACTTTCTTGTACTTACTTTCATGTATTTACTTTCCATGTATTGCTATTGTATCCCTTCCATGGATATGAGTAGCTAAATCCCATATTCGGTTTAGGGATCCTTACATTGTGGCAAGGTTTTGAGACCCTTTACTTAATGCTATTTTGTGTTCTACTAGTGAACACAAAGTTAGATCATTAGAGGTCAATGATTAACAAGCCACAATAGTATTGTCAACACATTTTGAGATCCATGTCCTTAATGCTATTTTACATTTCACTAGTCCTTGTGCTTCATCCCATGGATCAAATGCGAGACTAAGTGGATGTTTTGCCACAAAGCTTAGTTGAGCAATGATCCTTAACGTTCACATTTACCGGATGCCTTGCAGCAATGGTAGATAGAACACCTTGATTGAATAAACCTTTGTCAAGCTTAGTTGTGGAGTATCACCTTTGTCGGGATACTTGGGTGTCACCTTGGTCGGGACACCACATAACACCTTGACTGGTTGTTTGATCTAGGAAGGGCCTAGATTAGGAAGCCTAACACCTTGCCAAGTGAGGTTGTGGAGTTTCAACACTTTGGGTTGTCTTTGACACCTCACAACTACCTTGGTGGGTTAAGGCCGTGGCGTACCACCTTTGCCGGGGTACCTTGGGTTGTCACCTTTGTCGGGACACCACACTCTACGAAATGTGAAATAGATCATTTGATATCCATGATTAATGTGTGACAATAGATCCCTAGACCGAATACTTCCTTCTTTTGTTTACCTTTCGCTCATTCACTTTTGCACTTACTTTCAATTGTTCGCAAACCCCCCCTAACTGTTTCACTTTCTTTATTATTTTTGCAAGAACAACAAGTAACCATTACAACTCCTCTGGGTTCGACCCCTACTTGCCGCTCTACTAATCCATAGTGAGCCAATAGTAGTGGAATTATAAATGTAAATTTGCGAGCACCCAACGACGTGCTCGTCAAATTTTGGCGCCGTTGCCGGGGAGTTGTGCATTGGTGAAGTTGTTCTTTTGACTGTTTATTTGTTTTCCTTTTGTTTCTGTTGTGTTGCATGATTCACTATGTCTTCGTGGATGAATCGGTATCTCCCCAAATTTGGAGGTACTATCGGAGAAGACCCCGTGGAACATGAATAAATGTTTTACTCCATCTGCGGCCGCATGAAGCCTAGGGATGAGTCGCTAGAAGGGTTTGTGCTTAAATGTTTTGAGTTTTCCTTAACTGGGCCGGCACTATATTGGTATTACTCATGTGCATATGATGAAGGCAGTTATTATACTCTACGAGCCCAATTCCTAAACGAGTTTTCTCCGCCCTCCTTTCGATTTGAAGTCCGCAATAAACTTCGTACTTTTACACAATTCCCGAGGGGAAACTCTCTATGAGTACTATGTGCGCTTCAGTAGCCTTCAGGGAAGCTGTCCACACCATGGATTCGCAGATTTATTTCTTATTCAAAGATTCCTTGAAGGGATGATGCCACTTGAGCTGAATATGCTTGATGATGCGGCAGGAGGTTTGGTAATGAATGTAGGCATGGATGATCTCTGGGACTTGATAGATGATGTGGCCGAGAGATCAAGGCCAAGATAAGGTCAAACCAAGCCGCTCGAGGATGTTGTAGAGGAACTGGCCAACACGGTGCACCAAAACCAGGCCGAATCCGAGGAATCCTGGGCAGAAGTAAGGGCGGGTCTAAAAGAAACTGCGTATCTGATCAATAAGATGCTCAACACGAAGCCAAGGGTCAGCGAGGAAGAGCCTCCATTAGAACACACGGAGCCTACAGAGGATGAGGACCCACTGATGACTAAAGATGATCGACATCAATATGATTATTCGGGATCGTGAATCGCAGCACCGTAGTGAGCTCCCTGGTGGGAGGAAGCGCAGCCGTGTTGAGCGCAGGCAGAGGACACAAAACCGTGCCAGAGGAGAGGACCAGCCCCCACATGAGGACGTTATCATGGACGAGGTACAGGAGCCTCAGGTGGCTGCACCCACTGGGATGGACCAGCCATCGCCTGCCCCAGCTCCTCCACCGTAGCCACCTGCTGCTGCCCCTCATCCTTCGTCACTCGAGGAGCGTCTCACACGCCTAGAGGCCTCTAATCAGCAGATCATAACCTCCCAGTTTGCGATTCGGGAGGAGCAGAGGGCGATGATGAGTTATCAGCACCAGATTTTGGCTATCCTTGCTTTGATTATTGCTACACAGAGCCATCTTTTTGTTTCCCATAACCAGCTCGGATGAATTTTTAGATTTTAGGTCTCAGGCCATCAGGGCGCGGGACTGGGAGCAGGGTGCATTATCCACTCTTCTTGAGCATACAGAGCACGACATTCCTCCACCACCCTAGGCTCCTCCTTCCCGCACTAGCCGTGAAGATGGCCCTTCTCGTCCCGCATAGAGCAATTGTTTGGCTCTCATGGTGATGTTGCAGACGATGGGGCTAGCTAGTTCTTCTTGCATTCACGCTTCATGACTTCTTTTTGCCATTTGTCAGTTGTTATGCATTTCTTGTTCATCTAGTGTACACAGACTTTTGGATGCTATTCACTATATCCATGTTATTCGATGCTTGAGTTATTTCGTTTCTGTTGTTCATCTTTACTCACATCGTTTACCTCTTTATTCTTTTTTTGGCATTCCTTTATCCAAGTCTCTACGTGATTTTCGATGCTCACCTAATACTTGTGAATCCCATTGTGTCGTTGACAAGCGTATTTTTAACCCTTTATAGTTGTCAAAGTATGAGTTTTAGGGGTCAAGTTGCAGTCAAACAATATTTATAAACCTTGGTAAGGCAAGGGTCGATCCAAGGAACAGGTGTGTGCTTACTAGCAAACAATGTGACCTATTTAGCTACTCCGATTAAAAGAGGATTTGTTTGGTTGTGAAAATCACAATAATTAAATAACAGAAATTAAATGTGCAAAATTTAAAGATTGTATTTTTATCAGAGAAAGAATTCCCGAATCCATACTTCACCCGTGCTAACCCCGCTAATCATGCAATCATGTTACGTAAATTATTCATGCTATCGAATATGGAATCAAACCGAAATAACACTAGACAAGCCGCCCGTCCACGGATCATTTTCTAGATTAATCTCAATCGTTGAACGCCGTCCATCCACGAATTATCAACGATCTCAATTTATTAAACTAAAGGTTTTCCTATTAATTCATGTAAACATGACCTAATATCAATTTCATGTAATCCGGTTAATACCTAGGACCCATCATCTTTCGGTAATTAACCTAAATACGTTCTAGCAATGCAAACATACCCTTTGATGTAAATACTTGCATAGAACGATATAATTAAGCACACAATGAAATTGAATATTCGAATCGCAGAAATAAAAACTTTAATTGATCACATGAGAGTTAGGGTTACATAGCACGGGATCCGTAGGATCCCAGAATAAAAGAGACTACTCACTATTCATGGCGATTAAACCAAAAACAGTGTATAGAGAAGGAAAGAATGAGCGGTGGCTCGTTGAATTCCTCACGATGAAATGTTTGTCTCTTCTCCCAAGTTAAGGTTTCTTCTCCAAAATAAGCGCACTGAATTAATCTGATCGTGTTTCCTTTTATAGCTCACCCAAATTGAACCGAAAAGCCCAAAAACAAAATTAGGAAATCTGTTGAAGATTTGTCTCCCGACGGTGCCTTGACACCCGTGACAAATGAGAGTGTCACGGCAGTCACGGGCTTGGCTGGATTCTCGGTGAGAAAAGACTGCCGTGACACTCGTGACAGATGAGTGTGTCACGGCTGTCACGGGCTGAATGAAATTCTCGGGGAGAAAAGGCTGTCGTGACACCCGTGACAGGTGAGTGTGTCACGGCTGTCACGGGCTGAGTGAAATTCTCAAGGAGAAAAGGCTGTCTCGACACCCGTGACAGGTGAGTGTGTCACGATTGTCACAGGCTGTTGCTGGCTCATCACCATTTGTTGGTCTTTTTCGTTGATTTTTTCCGTTCTTTCGTTCTCATGGGTTCACGGAGCGAGGAAAGCGTAATTGTCCCGAAACACTAGAGAAAGACATTAAATATGGACAATTTGCCGGGAGAACAAGTATTATCCTTCATCGAATGTTGTGAATAATTAGTCAAAATATTGACTGATCAAAACACTCCACACTTAGGATTTGTTCGTCTCGAACAAATGTCCAGTAAATGGCAGAATAAATACATGAGTGAATGTAATGCTCAACGACCATAAAGCTACCCACTCAAGTGACATGTGATCAATTCTAACAAAAAAATGAAAATAAAAAGATAACTCACTGTCGTGGAGGACACGAATGCATTTAGCGTATGCATCAAACCTTTAAACCCCTAGGCTGCCCTAGTAGGACGAGTATAGTCTCGTGAAGGTTTTCAGGAATGGGACTACCTACAAATCCCCTATACAACTACCTAACGTGTATGCATGAATGATGCTCAACGAGTCACAGTAAAGTCATGTCAAACCTCGGATTCATCGTGTTACCTCAACTTCAAGTCAAACATCTTCATCAGAGTTTTTAAACAATCATAGATTAAACGGGCTATGCATTCAAACGGTCAATACACACGGCTAGCAATCGACTAATCACACGTTCTAAATAGTCATAGAGAAACGTGATAAGAACATGAATAGTTACACAAAACATGCTCGCCATTCACCTATGCTATCTAGGGATAGTCCACGGGCTCTTGGCGCAAAGCTCCTTCTCAAGTGCCAAGGACTAGGCAGTGACCCGTAAGAGAAGAGGAGCTTGGCTTAAGAATTTTTTTGAGAAATAGTACGAAAATTTGCATCAAAAATTTCTATGCAAGCACGAGGATCGTCCCTTAGTTTATAGTACCTGAATTCTCAAGACAAGTTATGATTGCACGCAATGAGAAGATGGAATTACACTACATCAAGCAGAAGGAGGCAAAAATTGTTTCAAGAGTGTTTTCCATACACAAGGAGTGACTTTTGTCACAAGGTCCTTGGTTTTTTTTTTCGCAGAAATGTTTTTCTGTTCCAACGGGTTTTCTTTCAAAAACAACTATGCTTGGGGTCAATTTTTCACCCAACTTTGAAAATTTAAGAACTGTGTTCTTGAGGGAAAACTTGAAGGCCAATTGTCTAACTCCACACTTAAAGCTTGACATAGTGTATGAATAAAGGTGGGTGCATGCAATTCACAACAAGTATAGAGAAACGCATACTGGTACTAAGGTCACCTAGAAAAAGAAAAATGCATATTTAAGTTTTTGACATTTTTGAACCGGTGCCTACTAATATCAAGTCTCGAACGTGCTTCAAGAAATACGTAGAACATGTGATAGTCAAAGGCTAGCAATGATACTGACTCGAGAGAATACACACATGAATAAAACTATTTCAAGTCCTAGACTTCAAATCCAAATGAGTGTCAATCAGTCAAGGAGTATCGTAGAAAAATAGGATTTCAATCGCAATACATAGACAGTTAAGCATATGCAGGAATGAATGTGATATGCAATGTGTGTGACTATGCGCTACCCACTCCACACTTAAAAAGGAACTTAGTCCCTAATCGAAGAGAAATAAAGAATATAAGAAAAAGTGCATAGGAACTTCACTCGTGTGTGGCACGATAGCCAGGGAGAGTGGGCGAAATCCGGCGAGTGAAACGCGGCCTGTGAGCTGATTGATATATAGGGAGACATGCAAAGCCTCACAAGAAAGAGATTAGCAATGTAAATCGCGGAGAAACCTGGATAAGGGATTCCATAAGAATGAAGAAGGTAAACGATGTGAGTAAAATGAATAACAGAAATGAAATAACTCAAGCATCGAATAACATGAATAGCATCCAAAAGTCAATGTACAATAGATAACCATGAAATGTATAACAATTGACAAAATGACAAAAAGAGATCATGAAGTGTGAAACCAAGGGGAACTAGCTGGCCCCATCGTCTACAGTATCACCATCAGAGCCAAACAATTGCTCTATGCTGTTTGAGGCAGCAGCAGGGGTGGGACGATAAGGGACATCCTCATGGCCTGTGTGGATAGGGGGAGCCTGGGGAGGTGGAGGAAAGGCGAGATCAGCATGCTCAATAAGGGTAGATAGTGCACCCTGCTCCCAATCCCGCGCCCTGATGGCCTGAGACCTGAAATCGGAAAAGTTATCCCTGAGCTGGTTATGGGAAACAAAAAGCCGGCTCTGTGTAGCAATAATTGAAGCAAGGCTAGCCAAAATCTGGCGCTGATAACTCATCATCGCCCTCTGCTCCTCCCGAATTGCAAATTGGGAGGTGATGATCTGGTGATGCGAGGCCTCTAAGCGTGAGAAACGCTCCTCGGGTGTGAGGGGAAACTGGTCAGCAGCATGTGGCGGCAGAGGGGGGAAAGGGATGTGGCTAGGTGCTAGAGGAGAGTGCGCCTCATCCATGTCAACATCATCATGCGGGGGCTGGTCCTCCTGGACAGGTTCTGGCTCGCGCGGAGGGGAGGCTGCCCTGGCCAGCGCCCGATCAATGCAGCGTCTCTTTGCTCAACTTGGGAGCTCGGGGTTGTGAGTCCACTACCCATCTTTCCCAATAAACTTATAGTCGGTAATCTTGTCCATGTCCAAAGCCAAGTCTGTCTCGGTCCCATACAGGGAGCCGAGGTCCCATCCTCGAGATTCGGCAAGCACAGAAATAAAGAGACCACCGCCCATGGCCTTGTTTCCAATAGACGTACCCCACGCCGTCATCATCCCAGTGAGGATCTGAAAGAAATCAACCGGCACCCCTCTGCTCAGAGAGATCATGATGTCCAAGTCGGGGTTGGTGATCACGGTGGCGCCCTCGAGGCGAGTATTAATGTTTATGGCCACAAATCAGTGAATGATCTTCCACACCGGCTCCGTGATCCCAACAGCACTCCAACCGGACCGAAAGTAATAATCAAAGCTAGATATGAGTTTCAGGAACTCATACCTCTCATCCACACTGTACTCGCTGCAGAATCCCTCTAAGGGAAATCCCAATGCCTCATAGACTTTGTCTTTAGACATGGTGTAAAATTGGTATCCTACCCGGAACTTCCAGTGTGTCACTTTCAATGGGCTGCCCACAATCTCAAACGTAGCTAAAAATTCTTTGACTAACATAGGATAAGTAGATGTGAGGCGGCAAGTGAACAAAATATCAAGCCCAGAGGCGATAAACATGCTACGGCACTGTGGCAAAATGTCCAATTTCAAGTCCATAAGCGTTTTAATACAGGCGATGAGAGTAGGTTTTACCTTCTTTTTGGACAGAATATCATCGAAACGCCGCCGGTGCTCAGCCTCGTCAAATCTGCAGGCATTGGTGAGCGGGTAATAGCCTGGCTAGTTGTCGGGTGGTGGGGCTGGGATGAGGGCTGTGGATTGAGGAGGAGCAGGGGAGGAGGAACTACCTCTCCGGCCGGATTTTCAAGCCATGGTGGTTTAGGGTTCGGTTGGATTTGGAGAGGAGGACACGGTGGGTGAGTGGCAAGGGGACGGAGGAGCGGTTGGGTGGTGTTGGTCGAACGGACGGTTGGTGGTTGCTCAGAAACGGTAGGCGGCGATGGAAGGTGAGAAGAATGAAGTTTTCGAATTTAGGGTTTTCTGAATTGAAATTGAAATTTGAAGAAGAACTAATAGCCCATGACAGCTGTGACACCCGAGCCTGTCACGGGTGTCATGTCACCCTTCGAATTCTCGGACAAAAAACATGCCCGTGACAGCCGTGATAGTCCAGTGTGTAACGGCTATCATGGCACCTCATGAAAACTCTGCCATTTTTGACCCCCGTGACAGCCGTGACAGTCCACTGTGTAACGGCTGTCACGGCACCCTCCAAAATCTCTGCCAAATTTGCTACCCTTGATAGGCGTGATAGTCCAGTGTGTAATGGCTGTCACGACACCTCAGGAAATCTATACCAAATTTGCTTTGACGGTCCAGAAAACTGATTGATGTTCACTCCACACTTGGATTCTTGCACGGTTCACACACAAATTGTACAATGCAAAATGCAACTAATTGAAACTTACAACGAGGGTTACTCTCCGAAGAAACCTAGTTTAACGTCTTGGTGAGACATAGCTAGGGAGGTAGGACTAGGAGCATTCTCGGGAAGTCCCTTGCTGAGATCCCCTCCCGAGAAGTAGATTATCGTCTATGCCTTCGGGAGGTGCAAGATGTTTTAAGACGTTGTAGTGTTTGAGGCGTTGCCCGTTCACTACAATAGATTTTCCTCCCTCAATGCTCAGTTCCACTTGCCCATCAGGATATGCTCGCTCCACTGTGTAAGGGCCACTCCATTTAGTGCGTAACTTTCCAGGAAATAATCTGAGGCGGGAGTTGTAGAGGAGAACTCGCTCGCCTTCATTGAACTCTCTGCGCACGATTCTCTTGTCATGCCATTTCTTTGTTCTCTCCTTGTAGATGCGAGCATTCTCATATGAATCTAGTCTGATCTCATCGAGCTTGTGTAGCTGTAGTATTTGCTTCTCCCCAGCTACCTTCATGTCCATGTTTAACTCTCTAATAGCCCACAAAGCCTTATACTCGAGTTCGACTGGCAAGTGGTAGGTCTTTCCATAGACAAGTCTGAACGGACTCATCCCGATAGGAGTTTTGAATGCAGTCCTGTATGCCCACAGCGCGTCGTCTAGCTTTGACGCCCAATCCTTCCTGTGGCTTGAGACTGTCTTCCCCAATATGCTCTTGATCTCTCTGTTAGAGATCTCTACCTGCCCACTGGTCTGAGGGTGATCAGGAGTGCCAATCTTGTGATAGACACCATACTTCTTCAACAGCGTTTCGAAGTTTCTTTCTTTGAAGTAAGAGCCACCATCGCTGATAACTGTTCCGGGCACTCCGAACCGAGGGAAAATTACCTTCTGAAACATTTTAATAACCATCTTGGCGTCGTAAGTAGGAGTGGCCACTGCCTCAACCCACTTGGAAACATAGTCGACTGCTACCAAGATGTACTGATTTCCATAAGAAGGTGGGAATGGTCCCATGAAGTCTATCCCCCAAACATCAAATAGATCCACTGCGAGTATGCTATGCTGGGGCATCTCCTGCTGTTTCAAAATATTCCCAGTCCTTTGGCACTAATCACAGGCTTTAATGAACTCATGGGAGGCTTTGAACAGAGATGGCCAAAAGAATCCGGACTACAGAACTTTTGTAGCTGTTTTTGAACCAGCCTCGTGTCCACCGTACTAGGATGAATGGCAGCGCTACAGGATCCATTTGAGCTGTTCCTCATCAACACAAGTCCTGTAGAGACCGTCAGCACATAATCTATAAAGGAAAGGGTCATCCCAGAAGTACCTTTTTACATCGGAGAGAAATTTCCTCTTCTGGGTGTGCGAGAGGTCGGGAGGGAGGATTCCACAGGCCAAGAAATTAACAAAATATACGTACAACGGGACGTTATCTACATCAATGCGCATCAATTGTTCTCCAGCTAGAGAGTCAGTCATCGGGAGCTTGTCCTCTTCGCGGACGAGCTCTCCTAGATCGAGGCGTGACAAGTGATCTGCAACCAGATTTTCTGCTCCCTTCTTGTCTCCAATGTCAATGTCAAATTCTTGGAGAAGGAGGACCCATCGGATGAGACAAGGCTTTGAGTCCTTCTTCGACAGCAGATATTTGATGGCAGCATGGTCGGTGTATACTATGGTCTTTGAACCTATTAAATACTCCCCGAATTTCTCAAAAGCGTAGATGATGGCCAGTATCTCTTTCTCAGTTGTAGTATAATTTGCTGCTGCTCCGGCGAGGACCTTGCTGGCGTAGTAAACTACGTGTAGTTTCTTGTCGATGTGTTGCCCCATGACTGCTCCTACTGCAAAATCACTTACATCACACATTAGTTTAAATGGCAGCTCCCAATCGGGAGGATGCACTACCGGAGCGGAAGTAAGAGCAGTTTTCAGATTGTTGAAAGCATTTAAACATAAATTATTAAAATTAAACTCAGCTTCCTGGCAAAGCAAGTCGGTGAGTGGCTTAGCAATCTTCGAGAAATTCTTGATGAATCGTCTGTAAAAACCAGCGTGCCCGAGGAAGCTCATGATCCCTTTCATATCTTTTGGTGGGGGCAGTTTTTCAATCACCTCTACCTTTGCGTGATCGACCTCGATGCCTCTGTTAGAGACCATGTGTCCCAGCACAATACCTTCCTGCACAATAAAGTGACATTTCTCCCAGTTCAAAACCAGGTTAGTGTCAACACAACGACGAAGAACATCAATGAGGTTATAGAGACACGAATCAAATGAGGAACCATACACCAAAAAATCATCCATGAATACTTCCATGGTGTGTTCCAAAAAATCAGAAAATATGGCCATCATGCAACGTTGAAATGTGGCTGGTACATTACAAAGACCGAAGGGCATACGTCTATAAGCAAATGTGCCAAAAGGACAAGTAAAGTTGTCTTGTCCTGGTCCTCGGGGTGTATAGGGATTTGGAAAAATCCACTATAACCGCTGAGGTAGCAGAAAAACGTATGCTTCGTAAGACGTTCAAACATTTGATCAATAAAAGGCAAAGGAAAGTGATCCTTAAGAGTAGCCTTATTCAGTTTCCTATAATCAATGCACATACGCCAACCAGTCACAGTACGAGTAGGAATTAATTCATTATGCTCATTCTTAACAACAGTCAAACCACCCTTTTTAGGGACAACATGCACAGGACTTACCCACTTACTATCAGCAACATAATAAATAATGCCAGCATCTAATAATTTCAGAATTTGTTTCTTAACCACATCATTCAGTTTGTGAAATTCTATCCCCTGTTCAAGCTAGTGTTCAAGGTACAGTTGAGACAGACCTTGAACTCCTTTCACAACAGTTCAGCGGGTGCAGAAAGAGGATGAGGTACCCCTGGATTACTAAACACAAACTTTACAGAGTCGTGTTCTGACAGTGGTTAAAGCAGAGTATGAGACAGAACAGGAAACATAAGAAAGCAGGAGCACACACAATATGTTTCCCAGTTCAGCCTCGCCTACTCTGGGGGGTTTCCCACGCCCTAAAAGGGACACAAATCGTATTACGAGATTAGAGCTACAAGTGGTCTTACTCTTACACAACACCTTGTTTGTAATCGCCTAGCCTCTAATTCTCCGTCTCGCGGATTTGCAATCTCGGTTCACCGCAGCTTCCCTCGATCCCCTATGGGTAGGATGAGACTTCCCTCTTGGCGTAGTCTTGGACCTCCTAGAAGCCCAGTCGCCTTCTTTCAAAGATGTATCTTGATCACCGTGTGTGTGTGCGCTTTGTTGTCCTTCAAGAACAGTCTGAACAGCACACTGAACAGACTGTTACTCCGTCGTTGATATTCCGGTGTGGAATAATCAGCCGGCCGTTGCTCCTCCTCTAATCTCACGATTCCTCTCGTGTTTTTCTTTTCTCTCAGGAAGCGACTCCGATTGTGGTCGCCCTAGCCTTCTATTTATAAGCAAGGGCGCTCTCCAAATCTGCTCTAGTTATCTCATCAAATATTTAGGAAATATTCCTAAATATTTGATGTGTATCTTTATCCAATCTTTAGGAAGAATATTCGAAGACTTCCTTGCCAAGTCAGCCACGCCGCCTTTAATCTGATGTGTAGATATTCATTCGAATATCTCCTGCTCGAACTCTTCGCTGTCCAACTTCAGATCAAAATATTCTTGTCAAATATTTCGGAGATACTCCTAAATATTTGATAAATATTCAATCTCTTCAATATCCAATCTTTGAAGATGACTTCCACGCCAAGCCATCCGATATTCTCTTAGGCAATCTGCATATATTTAATCGCCTATCTGATCTTCGGTGATGACTTGTCGATTGGCTCCAATCAAATAATCTCGTCGATATCTTCTGGAATATCTCGAATATCTGTTTCTTCGCTGACCGACTTCAACTGAAAAGATCCTCTATCTTTAGAACCATCCGGTTTCAAATCATGCGTTTGCTGTACGCTGTACTTTTGTTCCAATTTGTGGTTGAAATCTTCTTGAATTCTAGCTCGAACTGTCTGAAGCCGTTTTGCCAAAGCCATGACATTCTTGGGAACATTAATCTCCCCCTTGGCATTTTGGCGAAACTGAATCTTCGCTTTAGACACAACTTGAGGAACCAGAACAGTTACCTCAGAATACTCCCCCTTTTTGCCACAAATTGGCAAGGGGTCCAATCGAGCAACCTGGTCTCCTCGACATCTAGAAATTTGTCAACTCCCCCTCGAACACAGCTTGGGACAGTGACACATACTGTGAGACTGTCAGACCATGGTGTCTTAGCAGCTGTTCGACCTCTGGAATGATCTCTGTCTCCTTCAGTAGAATATAGTCAGATCTGCTACTTAGATGGAACTGTCTTCTCATTAAGTGACCTTTCAGGGATGACCTTTCTTTTCTACACTCCCTTCCACTTAGCTGCTGCGTCTGTACTGACAACCCACATTTCATGCTTAGACACTCCAGTTGGTACACTAGGTGGAACAGATCCTGGAGCACTATTCCTTTTCTTGGATGTACTTGCTCCCCCTGCATCTGCTCTCTTGCTATTCCTCTTGGTAGATACTTCAGTCGAGCATGCTTGGATGGTCACTTTCTTCTTTGGCTTCTCCTTGTCAGCACTCCTTTCAGTTCAGCTAATGAAACTGAGTTCCGATTGCCCTCATAAACTCCATGATCTGGTCTCTAGATAGCTTAATGCATCTCCACATCTGGGTTAGCTAACACTTCTAGCTCTCTCGGAACAACTGCTTCAACAGACGCCTACTCAGCAGCCTTGTCGGTTTATGACTCTTCTGCACACTTGACAAGCTCACCTCCTTCATGAGTGATAGTCCCTTCCTTGTGTAAATCTTGGACAACCTTATCAAGGTCCTTGTACATTTCACTAAGCTCGTCACCTTTCTCAGAGGGGTCTGAATCTTTTAATCCTCACCAACATTGAAGCATCTTCATTATCTGACTTTCTTTGTCACAAGATAAGGAATAGCTGGGGGATCCACCATCACATGGGCATCCTCCACAAAATCATCATGAATTGAAATTATATTCCCTGTTCAAGCTAGTGTTCAAGGTACAGTTGAGACAGACCTTGAACACCTCTCACAATAATCCAGCAGTCAGAGAAGATAACTGAGACACACACAGTTAACCAGAACCGTTTTCTACCAGAGAGTGTTCCAACAGATGATTGAACAGTTTATCAAGCAGAATCGGAAACCAAAGTAAAGAAAAACAGGAGCACGCACGGTATGTTACCCAGTTCGGCCTCGCCTACTCTGGGGGGGGGGTTTCCCACACCCTATAATGGGACACAAATCATATTACGAGATTTAGAGCTACAAGTGGTCTTACTCTTACACAACCTCGTGTTTGTAATCGCCTAGCCTCTAACTCACCGTCTCTCGGATTTGAAATCTCGGTTCGTCGCAACTCTCCTCGATCCCTATGGGTAGGACGAGACTTCTCTCTCGGCCTAGTCTTGAACCTCTCGGAAGTCCAGTCGCCTTCTCTCAAAGACGTAGCTTGATAGCTGTGTGTGAGTGCACTTCGTTGATCCTCCAGCACATCCTGAACACCACACCGAACAGACTGTTGCTTTGGGGCTGATATTCCGATGAGGACTGGCCAGCCGTCGCTTCTCCCCCAATCTCACGAACTCTCGTGTTTATCTTTTCTCTCGGGAAGCGCACAAATAAGGACGCCCTAGTATTGTATTTATATGCTTGGACGAAACCCTAATCCGATCAGAATATGTCGTCAAATAATTCGGAGATGTTGCGAAATATTTGCTGAATATTCAATCTATATTCAATCTTCAAAGATGACTTCCACCCCAAGCCATCCGATATTCTCTCAGCCAATATGCGTATATTTGATCGCACAAATCTTTGATGATGATCTGTCGGTTGTCTCCAATCAAATAACTTCGTTGACATCTTCGGGACTTCAATCAATTGATCTCATCGTCGACATCTTCTTCATGAGATATCTTCTTTGACAAGATAGACAGGTGGTTTCCAATTCAGGTAAGGAAATATTCGAATGACCTCTCGAACAATCTGTGTCTTTGCTGACCAACTCCAACTGGAAAGATCCTCAATCTTCAGTATACTCCAACTGGAAAGATCCTCAATCTTCAGTATCTTCAGAATAAACCGTATCTTGATCATGCGTCTTCTGTACGCTGTACCTGTGTTCCAATATGTGTTTGAACCCCAGCTTGAACTCTCTAAAGCCGTTTTGCCAAAGACATGCCAATCATGGGAACATCAATCTCCCCCTTGGCATTTTGGCAAAACCGAATCTATCGTTAGACACCAGGAACTACTCCCCCTTTTTGCCACAAACTGGCAAGGGGTCCAATCGAGTTCAACCAGCCAATCAATCAGTGTAGGTAGGCAGAAAGAATCTGGTATCTGGTCAACTCCCCCTCGAACATGGTCTGGGACAGTGACACATACCGTGAGACTGTCGGACCAAGATGTCTTGGCGGCTGATCGAACCCCTGAATGATCTCTACCTCCTTCAGTAGAATATAGTCAGAGCTGCTGATAGGGATGACTCCCTTTGAGACTGTCGTCTTATTAAGTGGCCTTTTAGGGATGAACTTTTTATACACTCCCTTCCACTTAGCTATTGCATCTGTACCGACAAACCACATTTCATGCTCAGACACTTCAGTTGATGCACTGGGTGGAGTAGATCCTGGAGCACTCCTCTTCCTTTTCTTGGATGTACTTGCTCCCCCTGCATCTGTTCTCGTGCTATTCCTCTTGGTGGATACTTCAGTCGAGTATGATTGGATGGTCACTTTCTTCTTTGGTTTCTCCTTTTCAGCACTCTTTTTAGTTCAGCCAATGACACTGAGTTCCGATTCCCCTTAAAAACTCTATTATCTGGTCTCCAGTCACCCGGAACACTGCTCCAACAGATGTCTTCTCAGTAGCCTTGTTGGTGTTTGACTTTTCTGGAAACTTGACAAGCTCATTTCCTTCATGAGTGATAGTCCTTTCCTTGTGCGAATCTTAGACAACCTTATCAAGGTCCTTGTCCATTAGACTCGTCATCTTTCTCAGAGGGGTCTGAAACATCTGATCCTCAACAACATTGAAGCATCCTCATTATCTGTCTTTCTTTGACACCAAGTCAGGAATAGCTGGAGGATCCACCATCACATGGGCATCCTCCGTAAAACCATCATGCATCCTTCCGGTCCCTTAATTTTTCTCTGGACAAGAGCTAGAGGACTCTTGAGGTAAAACTGTCTCACCACCTTACTACATAGCTGAGACTGCATCATCTGCCACACTTGCCTCCATATCTATGACCTGGGCTTCTGAAAACTGGTCTCCTTTTGTCTCGACAAGAGTTGAAACCTTCTCGTTTAGCAACTCATCGACAACATCATCAATATCCTTGAACGACACATCCAGTTCTTCATTCTTGCCGGATGTATGGGACTCTTCCATCATATTACCCAATTGCTTCGCTTGCAGTTCTCCACTTGCATTCTCATTCTTCTGCTTATCAGGACCACACTCTTAGCCCTGCGGACTTTACCTTCTTCTGCAGTACCAGTCACAGAATCTGCAGCAGGTTTCAATTCCTTCGGCTTTTATTAACTGCTTTGTCACCTTTAGCTCACTGAAGCTTGACCAATCGTTCGTACTTCCTTCTTAACAGTATGAGAGCAAGCCTTGGGTGAGCAGAGGAGATTGCGTCATTTAGGGTTGAGAAATCGTCTGATTTTCCATCGCAGTCTGCACACTCTCTTCAGTTGGATTGTGGTCAACCTTTGGTGCCTTTGAGAACGCTTCGTTTCAGATCTGACACTCCCTCCTTTTCCCGGTCGTTTTATAATGGCATATGACTGATTTCTGAAAATATAAGAATGTAAATCTCTAGGTATGTACCTTCCGTTCCAGCTTCCTGTTGATAGGTGGTCAGCCCAACTGTTTGAGCTGGTGTTCTGCCTCTGACTGACCACTGTCTGGAACACTTAGTTCTTGATAACACACAGACCCAAGGAGGATCTGAGTGTTTCAAACTGAGCGGCATCAAGTGGTTTGGTGAATATATCCGCCAATTTCTTGTCTGTTGTAACATGCGTAAGAGTAACCACCTTCTGTTCAACCAGCTCTCGGATGAAGTGATGTCTGATGTCTATGTGCTTTATCCTGGAGTGTTGCACTGGGTTCTTTGAGATACTGATTGCGCTCATATTGTCACAGTACAGGGTCATTTCTTCTTGTTTAACTCCGTATTTAGATAACTGACGGAGGGCCACCGCACTGTCGTTAAGGTGCAGTGTCCTCTGTACAAATAAATTTATAATATCCGCTACTTGTGACTACACTACTGGGTAGTAAGTGGTAAGTAGGGGTCGAACCCAAGGGAATTAGGGGAATAGGCTATTCTTTTAGGGTGATTGAACTGGGGGGAGCGTGTTTTATGGTTGATTGAGATTTTAGCGCTCTAATTAACTACGTGATTTTTTGGGGGTTTTTGGTTTTGATTGCGGAAAAGTAAATATAGAAATTAAAATGCTGTAAATACAAAGAAGACTTACAGTGGGTGATGCGTGATTGTAATTCCTCCGGTAGATCAGCAGTTGGTGATTGCGGTTTAACAGTAAAGAAAAGCATTCGGTTTCAGGTACTCTTGTATTATAACATGTATATAATAAACTGTTAGTAACTTTTCTAAGTATTCAAAGATGAATCGAGGCCCTTTCGTAGCGCAAGACTTGCAACATCGTTTAAAGCAACCCTTGTTCTATTTCAGACTAATTCCTCCTTTCGAAGTATCTTAGCCTTTTGTGCATCCACTTGATCTCACAGTTACGATTGACCAAGTGGTGTTTTAGATGAGTCGAACTTCTCAGATAAGCTTTGCCCTTTCGTAGCATCCACTTACCCGAGTATGTTCACGAATCCCCACGGAAGAGTTTTGCCCTTTCGTAGCATCCACTCAACCTTGGAAATTCTGACTATAAATGGCACATAGAACAAGTTTTGAATACAAAGAAATGAAACTAAAAGATATTACAACATTATATAATACAAGAAAATACCTTCCACCGAATAAAGAGTTTAGCTACGAATATCCATAGAGATGGATACCATAGCTAAATACTCGGGGGTTTTTGAAAACAGTAAGAGGGAAAGGGGTGGAATACTCAAGAACCAACAGGAGTATTCCTAATTCCTACTGAATACTCAAGAACCAACAGGAGTATTCTCTACAGTATTATAATACTCGAGAACCGACAAGAGTATTATAATTTCCAGTATAATACTCAAGAACAAACAGGAGTATTATTTCAAAACCGAACCAAACTTACAAGTAACAAAATGTAGAGAGAGAAGTGATTACAATTTTGGGATGATTTATGAGGAGGAGGAGCACCTCCTTTTATAGGAAAAATGGGTGGAGATGGGTGGTGGAGATTGGTTTGATCCAAGGGAGGAGGAGGAGGCAAGGAGGAGCCAAGGAGGAGCCACCAAGTGGCGGAGGAGGAGTGGTGGAGCTCAGCCGCCGGTAGCCGGTTGTGGTGGAGGAGCAATGGGTTGTTTCCTCCACCTCCAAGGCAAGTAGCCGGTCACCAAGGAGGAGGAGGGGTGGCGCCGCCGGTAGTGGGTGGTGGAATGGGGAGGTTTTCCTCCTTTGGTCACCTCTTCATCAAGTCACCAAGTCATCTTGCCATATGTGAATTTTGTACAGTTTTGTGCAGTCTTTTCACAAAACTGTCAGTGTGTTCCTTCCCCGGACTGTCTTGACTTCACTCCTGATTCTTCTGATTAATTTATTCTGGTCAATTCAACGTCAGGATCCTTGATATTTCTTCAGTCGGCATATGATCTTGACCTTGGATTGACTCTTGTTATCTTTTCAGCATAAAATCCTCTCCTTAGCGTGTTTTCACTTCAGTCTCTAAAATGCCCTGTGGAAATATATCGGGACTAACAGATGGATGTTAGATAGACAAACAGTCTAACTTGGGGGGTTTTACTGTGTTTTTGATTCGTATAATTGTGGTCCATCAGAATACCCCCCACTTTTAGTTGTTCGTCCCGAACAATGCTATTAAAGGGCGTAAGTTCTAGGTTCGGATTTGGCATATGAAAATTAGACTGTGGTACTCGATCTATCCTAATTCATGCATTGCTTACTTATTACCAAATTAAATTGCGTAAATAAATAGAAGAAACTTAATACTTGTACCTCCGTGCTGAGATGCAAATTATATTGGATGTTTCGGGAGATAGCCCTTTTCAGGTTCCTGGGTTGCAGCCTCGGGATCGTTTCGTACTATATGGTCTTCTGGTAGCTTTCTCATGCACGTGATTCGGTTCGGGTTTCAGTGAGTTGAACCTTCTTGATTTTTTCTTTGGCGAGGGACTGCTTTTTTGTTGTAGTGAATCGGCCTTTGGCCTTTGATTTGACTTTGTCGAGTGCTTCACTTTTGCTCGGATAAAACCTTCACAATTTTGGGCCTTTGGCCTCTTTTGATTTTCTTCTTTGAGTTTTTTGCTTCTTTGTGACTTGCTAGTCCATTTTGTCAGCCTTCTTGGGAGGTCCAATCATCGCCCGCAAGCCTATGGATATACCTCCCCTCTCCTCTCGTCTTCGTCGTTTTGCGCGGGTCAAGATGAGGGTCGCTTATCTATTTTCTCGGCTATTTTGACTAGAGAGAGGACGGTCTGATTCCCGTCCTCGCCTTTGCATAGATGCTTCTTGGCGGAGTTTGACTCAATTATTCACTGAAAACCCGAAGTGCAGCCTCCACTGACTTCGAAAACCATATAGTTTGATCTGATCCTTTGATTGCTTCCCAAGTCCTTCTAGGGCATTTTATGTCAACTCCACATCCCTAGTTATCTCAGTACAAAGGACAAATGGAAAGTTACATTCTAAGTTTTTAAACAGTTTGAATTTTCACAAGGTAAATACATGAATTCTGATTTATCTTTTTCACATTCTTAAGTTCATATGTTCAAAAAGATACTATTACTAAAAAAAAGAAAAACAGCAAGCATGTTATTTATGTACACAGGCGGTTTTCACCCCCCACTTTTGAACGAAGGCGTGCCTTAGTTCAAAAGTCATGCAAGCTTAAAACTAAGTACTGAAAGTAAGTGCGGAAAGTAAGATAGTGTCGGGTTACCTCCCGACCAGTGCACTTGTTTTACGTCGTTGGCTCGACGATACCTCGTTGTGGATTACTGGTTTGGGTCCCATGGGTGGCTGAGGTCAAACTTTGCCACCGTTCCTGTGTTGTTTCTTGCTTTGACTTGTCCTGACTTCTTGCTGGAGTAAGAGTTCCATGGTTTTGGTGTTTTCTCTTTCCATTGCTTCCGAGAAGGCGGGGGACCTTTGACCATAGCTGCTGGTCTTGTTATTTTTTTGGTCTCTAATGACAGGTCAGAAAACTGTGCACCGTGATCCGAGATAGGCGTTATGTCTGGCGGTTTTTTTGTGTCCGGGCGGCTCTGATGAATGTAGAAGTGTGCAATTTTGCCGCTGAACTTAAGTGATAATGAGCCCTTGCCTACATCGACTCTTGCTTTAGTGGCGTAGAGGAATGGTCGTCCCAATATTATTGTTGGTGGGTCGTCTTTGCAGGTCTCTTCTGTTGGTATTACATAGAAGTCTGCAGCAACGACGAGTTCTCCCACATGGAGTATTACATCTTCCAGTTCTCCAACCGGGCGGATGCATGATTTATCTCCTAGTTCGATGTTTGATCGGGGTGGTTTCAATGGACCAAGTCCTAGTAAGTAATATAAGGAGGAAGGCATGGCATTGACAGCAGCCCCAAGGTCGACTAAGCACTTATGGATTTGGGTCTCACCAATACCGCAGGTGACTGTGAAGGCCCCTGGGTCTTTATCTCTTTCTGGTTGTGACTCATGATCAGAAGTGAGGGCTTTTCCCAATGCTGGGCCATTCTGTTCATCCCTTTCATTGCTATCGTAATCCCATCCAGATGCTGGTATGTCAGAGTGTATGACTGACGGTGGTGATATGCAGATGGTGAATGCGTACCGTCCATTGTCAGCATGCGTGACCCATGTTCTGTCATTATTGGGTCGGTCTTCCTCTTGATTCCAGTCAGGACGACGTCTACGATTGAAGTGCTTGTTAGTGAGTTTGTAGGCTGGGGCTCGTGCTACTTCTCCCAGGGTTGTCTTTACGTTTGACCTTTTTATCATGCTAAGATTCGCCTTTGGGTTTTGGATGGTTTGTGAAGGAAGTCTGCCAGGTTCACTGGTCAGTGTTGACATTGCAGTGGCGAGCTGGGACATTTGTTTGGTCAATTCAGAAATTGCCCCGTCAGTTTTAGCCTGGTATTGGAGTAGCGAAGTACCCAATTGATTTACGTTTCCTGTGAGCTCCTTCATCATGTCATCGAGCGACTTGGTTGGTTCTTGCTGATTATTCAGGCCGGTTTGGTGCTGACTCTGATTCGGTCCTCTTTGCTGATATTGTCCTGGAGCGTTCTGGTTATACTGTCGGTGGGGGGGTTGGTGGTATGACTGAGCTGGTTGTGCTTCCTTCTGAGGATAGCTGTTGCTGTTACGCCAGTCTGGTTTGGATGTTTGACCGTACTGCCTATTCTGTCCTGCTCTGTCGTTGCTGTTGTTGTATCCTTGATATCCTCCTATTGCATTTACTTCCGCCGGTTCCTCTTCTATTAATGTCGGACATGCGTCAGTTTTGTGGTCTATAGATCCACAGAACTCGCAAGGTTTTACCGGAATTGGTTGTCTTCGTAGGAGCTGAATCATCATTTCTTTTAACTGCTTTATTTCCTCAGATATAGGCCCCGTCGATGTTTCAGCTTTTGCCACATTTTTCGTTCGGGAGAATTCTTCCTGCCGAGTTGTCTCTTCTCTAAATCGGGCATTTTCGGCAACGTCGTTGATGAGTTGCCTAACACCACTCAATGATAGATTCATTATGGACCCTCCAGCTGAGGCATCCAGGAGCATTTTGTCTAAGGGTCTTAATCCATCAATGAGGTACTCGATTATGAGTTTCTCGGGCAGTCCAAGGGTACAGCAGCTTCTTTCCAGGTGATTGAACTTTTCCAGGTAATCATACATGGTTTCGTTGGGCCCTTGTTTGATGTCTTGCAGTTGCCTTCTTACTTGCATTGCTCTTCCTGCTGGGTAGTATTTATCTAAGAATTTCTTCTGCATCTGAGCCCATGTTCTGATGCTTCCGGAAGGTAATGACAGGAACCAGTCGTTTGCCGCATCAATGAGGGTAAAGTAGAACGCCTTTAACTTAAAGTCGTCTACGTTTACGCCATTTGGTTTGAGGTTTTGGCAAATCCCATGTAGACGCTGGAGATGAGTCATTGCTGATTCTCCACGAGTTCCTGAGAATTTTGGCAAGCTGTGGGCCACTGAAGTGTTGATGGCGATGTTTTCTAGCTCAGGTCCTTCGTAGATACACCATGGCTGAACTCTGAAATCTGGTGCCGAAAGTTCTCCCAGGGTGGGTTCACGGTAGTTGTCATCCCCGTAGTAGTTATCGAAGACGGGTTCTTGTCTAGGAACTTGTCGAGGGCGAGGGGGTGGGGGATATCTAGGGGGTTGTCGTACTGGACCAGCTGCATTTCGGTCCTCGGGTGGTTCTTGGTTTCGTCTGATGGCCTCCCTATCACGAGCTCGTCTGCTTCTGATGAGTTGCTCCGGATCATCCATAAATGGAAGTGGCACTTCATCATTTCGCTCGTACAGGTTTATTTCATCGTCATCCTGGTAGTCATGATGACTTCCTTCGCGAGACATAGTTGTTTCGAGCGCGATAATTTAAGAGAGATGGAGGGAGAGAAAAGAACAGTTTATTCGACGGCTAATTCCCCGGCAACGGCGCCAATTTGACGGAGGGCCACCGCACTGTCGTTAAGGTGCAGTGTCCTCTGTACAAATAAATTTATAATATCCGCTACTTGTGACTACACTACTGGGTAGTAAGTGGTAAGTAGGGGTCGAACCCAAGGGAATTAGGGGAATAGGCTATTCTTTTAGGGTGATTGAACTGGGGGGAGCGTGTTTTATGGTTGATTGAGATTTTAGCGCTCTAATTAACTACGTGATTTTTTGGGGGTTTTTGGTTTTGATTGCGGAAAAGTAAATACAGAAATTAAAATGCTGTAAATACAAAGAAGACTTACAGTGGGTGATGCGTGATTGTAATTCCTCCGGTAGATCAGCAGTTGGTGATTGCGGTTTAACAGTAAAGAAAAGCATTCGGTTTCAGGTACTCTTGTATTATAACATGTATATAATAAACTGTTAGTAACTTTTCTAAGTATTCAAAGATGAATCGAGGCCCTTTCGCAGCGCAAGACTTGCAACATCGTTTAAAGCAACCCTTGTTCTATTTCAGACTAATTCCTCCTTTCGAAGTATCTTAGCCTTTTGTGCATCCACTTGATCTCACAGTTACGATTGACCAAGTGGTGTTTTAGATGAGTCGAACTTCTCAGATAAGCTTTGCCCTTTCGTAGCATCCACTTACCCGAGTATGTTCACGAATCCCCACGGAAGAGTTTTGCCCTTTCGTAGCATCCACTCAACCTTGGAAATTCTGACTATAAATGGCACATAGAACAAGTTTTGAATATAAAGAAATGAAACTAAAAGATATTACAACATTATATAATACAAGAAAATACCTTCCACCGAATAAAGAGTTTAGCTACGAATATCTATAGAGATGGATACCATAGCTAAATACTCGGGGGTTTTTGAAAACAGTAAGAGGGAAAGGGGTGGAATACTCAAGAACCAACAGGAGTATTCCTAATTCCCACTGAATACTCAAGAACCAACAGGAGTATTCTCTACAGTATTATAATACTCGAGAACCGACAAGAGTATTATAATTTCCAGTATAATACTCAAGAACAAACAGGAGTATTATTTCAAAACCGAACCAAACTTACAAGTAACAAAATGTAGAGAGAGAAGTGATTACAATTTTTGGGATGATTTATGAGGAGGAGGAGCACCTCCTTTTATAGGAAAAATGGGTGGAGATGGGTGGTGGAGATTGGTTTGATCCAAGGGAGGAGGAGGAGCCAAGGAGGAGCCAAGGAGGAGCCACCAAGTGGCGGAGGAGGAGTGGTGGAGCTCAGCCGCCGGTAGCCGGTTGTGGTGGAGGAGCAATGGGTTGTTTCCTCCACCTCCAAGGCAAGTAGCCGGTCACCAAGGAGGAGGAGGGGTGGCGCCGCCGGTAGTGGGTGGTGGAATGGGGAGGTTTTCCTCCTTTGGTCACCTCTTCATCAAGTCACCAAGTCATCTTGCCATATGTGAATTTTGTACAGTTTTGTGCAGTCTTTTCACAAAACTGTCAGTGTGTTCCTTCCCCGGACTGTCTTAACTTCACTCCTGATTAATTTATTCTGGTCAATTCAACGTCAGGATCCTTGATATTTCTTCAGTCGTCATATGATCTTGACCTTGGATTGACTCTTGTTATCTTTTCAGCATAAAATCCTCTCCTTAGCGTGTTTTCACTTCAGTCTCTAAAATGCCCTGTGGAAATATATCGGGACTAACAGATGGATGTTAGATAGACAAACAGTCTAACTTGGGGGGTTTTACTGTGTTTTTGATTCGTATAATTGTGGTCCATCAATAACATCTGCTTCATCCATAGTAGTTGAGTGCAGCTGCTTCCTGCTGCTATGTATTCTGCTCCAGCCATAGATAGTGAGATGCTGTTTTGCTTTTTGCTGAACCACGAGACCAAGTTATTTCCTAAGAAGAAGCATCCTCCAGATGTGCTCTTTCGATCTTCAGCGTTTCCTGCCCATTCTGCGTCGCAGTAGCCAACCAGATGTGGTTGGTGTCCTTGGTATACCAGATTCCAAAATCAACAGTCCCGCATACATACTATATGATTCTCTTAACTTGTAGGAGATGACTTTCCTTGGGATCCACCTGGTATCTTGCACAAATGCCAACGGCATATGCTATATCTGGTCTACTGGTTGTCAAGTACAGGAGGCTTCCAATCATACTCCTGTACAGCGTCTGATCGACCTTTGTCCAGCCTCGTCTTTGGTTATCTTTATGTGAGTAGCGGCCCGAGTTCGTTTGTGACTTGCTTTCTCAAGATCAAATTTCTTTATCAGATTCTTGGCATACTTGCTTTGTGAGATGAAAATGCCATCTTCCTTCTGAGTCACCTGGAGTCCTAGAAAGTAGTTCATTTCCTCAATCATGCTCATCTTGAACTCCTTCTGCATCTGTTCAACAAACTGATCCACCAGTTTCTGGGTATTGGACCCAACCACAATATCGTCAACATAGATTTGTGCGATAATAAAGTCTGACCTCGTGTGTTTAGTGAACAGGGTCTTGTCCACTCCCCCTTGCACATATCCATGATCGACGAGGAACACAGTGAGATGCTCATACCAAGCTCTGGGTGCTTGTTTGAGACCGTACAAGGCTTTCTTCAGGTGGTACACAGATGCTGGGTGATGCGGATCCTCAAACCCTTTCGGTTGAGCGACGAAAACCTCTTCATTCATAAATCTGTTTAGGAAAGCACTTTTGACATCCATCTGGAACAGTCAAAACTTTAAGTGACATGCCAGAGCAAGTAGTAGGCGGATGGCTTCAAGACGTGCGACCGGAGCAAAGGTTTCCTCAAAGTCTATTCCTTCTATTTGAGTGTATCCTTTTGTCACGAGACGAGCTTTGTTTCTTGTGATGTTCCCTGATGCGTCGGACTTGTTTTTGAAGATCCATTTTGTACTAATGACGTTGACCCCATCAGGTCTTGGAACCAAATCCCATACATCGTTTCGAGCAAATTCTTCCAGGTCCTCCTGCATAGCGAGGACCCAATACTCATCAAGTAACGCTTCCTTTATGTTTTTCGGCTCGATTGATGAGAGGAAACACGAGCAGGCAGCAAATTCTCTAGAGTTGCTCAGAATTCTGCGAGTTTGAACTCCATCACTAGGTGAACCAATAACTTCAGAGATTGGGTGATCCCTGGCAATTCATTGGGAGGGTTGTAGCGTTGTACCATTTTCTTGGGGTTTGACAGTAACAGCGTTGTCAGAGGAATGATCTACAGGGGAGTTGTCAGAGGTGCCTTCAGACGGGTCATGCTCAGTCTGCTGGGATGATGGTTGTGTCGTAGGTGCTGTGCTAGTACTGTCATCAGCGTCGTCCAGGACCGCCAGTACGAACACTTCATCCTTTACTTTGACATTTATAGATTCCATGACTGATCCTGTGCGCTTGTTGAACACCCGATATGCTCGACTGTTTGAAGAATACCCAAGAAATAACCCTTCATAACTCTTTGGATCCAGCTTCTGTCGGTACTCCCGGTCGTTCAGAATGTAGCACTCACTTCCAAAAATGTGGAAATATTTGACATTGGGCTTCTTTCCTTTCCAGAGTTCATAGCATGTCTTCTCCGTTCCAGTGCGTATAGTAACTCGATTTATGATGTGACATGCTTTATTCATAGCTTCGGATGAGAACTTCAGAGGAATCTTTTTGGCATGGATCATCACCCGGGCCATCTCTTGAATGGTACGATTCTTCCGTTCCACCACTCCATTCTGCTCAGGGGTGATTGCTGATGCGAACTGATGACCAATTTCATGTTTCGTACAGTAGGTACTCATAGTAACATTCTTGAATTCTGTGCCATTATCACTCCTGATGGACACCAGTTTTTCTCCTTTGTCTTCCCTTTCTCGTTGGATAAGAGTAGCAATCTCTATAAATTGTTGAGCAGCTTCGGTCTTGTCACGAAGGAACCTTGTCCAGGTGAATCTAGTGAAGTCGTCAACACAAACCAGAACATACTTCTTTCCTCCATAGCTCTCAGTTTGCATTTGGTCCCATCAAGTCCATATGGATCAGTTCCAGAGGTCGGTTGGTGCTGATTTGAGAGATCTTGGGGTGTGATGCTTTCGTCTGTTTCCCGATCTGACATTCTGCACACATCACATCTTGACTTCCTTTGACATTTGGCATTCCTCTGATGAGTCCAGATGAGCAGAGTTTCTTCAATGTCTTGAGATTAAGATGTCCCAACTGTCTGTGCCAAAGGGACATCTCATCTGCTTGACTGGACAAGCAGGCTGTTCCAGCACCTGTTCCAGAGCCTGTTCCATCAGAGCCGATGAGATAACAATTGTTGGCTACTCTGCTTCCTTTCATCAATATTCCTCCATCTTTGTCGAGAACTTGGCATGAGTTGTGAGTGAATTTGACATGATGTCCTCCGTCGCAAAGTTGACTTATGCTGATCAGGTTCACTTTCAGTCCTTCAACTAGGAGAGTGTCTTTGAGAATAGGTAGATCCGGAACCTTCAATGTCCCACAGCCGATTACCTGTCCCTTTCCTCTGTCTCCAAAGGTGACGAACTGCTTCTTAATCATAGGTTGAATCTGTGTAAGAAATCTGGAGTCTCCTGTCATATGGGCAGAGCATCCGCTGTCGAAGTACCATCGATCTTTCTCCATGTGACTTGAAGAGCTGAATGCAACCATGCAAACATCTTTACTTTTGTAAGTTTTTGTGTCTATCTTCCAGTTATGAACCGTGCTCGATGGTAGCTGTCCTTGCTGTGCAGTCATCTTGAACAGTTCCAGGATCCCACTCAGTGTATCGAGTGTTTGCTCTGATACCATTTGAAATTATATTCCCTGTTCAAGCTAGTGTTCAAGGTACAGTTGAGACAGACCTTGAACACCTCTCACAATAATCCAGCAGTCAGAGAAGATAACTGAGATACACACAGTGAACACCTCTCACAATAATCCAGCAGTCAGAGAAGATAACTGAGATACACACAGTTAACCAGAACCAAACTCTACCAGAGAGTGTTCCAACAGATGATTGAACAGTTTATCAAGCAGACTCGGAAACCAAAGTAAAGAAAAATAGGAGCACGCACGGTATGTTACCCAGTTTGACCTCGCCTACTCTAGGGGGTTTCCCATACCCTATAATGGGACACAAATCGTATTACGAGATTTAGAGCTACAAGTGGTCTTACTCTTACACAACCTCGTGTTTGTAATCGCCTAGCCTCTAACTATCTGTCTCTCGGATTTGCAATCTCGGTTCGTCGCAACTCTCCTCGATCCCCTGTGGGTAGGACGAGACTTCTCTCTCGGCCTAGTCTTGAACCTCTCGGAAGTCCAGTCGCCTTCTCTCAAAGACGTAGCTTGATAGCTGTGTGTGAGTGCACTTCGTTGATCCTCCAGCACAGCCTGAACACCACACCGAACAGACTGTTGCTTTGGGGCTGATATTCCGATGTGGAATGGCCAGCCGTCGCTTCTCCTCCAATCTCACGAACTCTCGTGTTTATCTTTTCTCTCGGGAAGCGCACAAATAAGGACGCCCTAGCATTGTATTTATATGCTTGGACGAAACCCTAATCCGATCAGAATATGTCGTCAAATAATTCGGAGATGTAACGAAATATTTACTGAATATTCAATCTATATTCATTCTTCAAAGATGACTTCCACCCCAAGCCATCCGATATTCTCTCAGCCAATCTGCGTATATTTGATCGCACAAATCTTTGATGATGATCTGTCGGTTGGCTCCAATCAAATAACTTCATTGACATCTTCGGGACTTCAATCAATTAATCTCATCGTCGACATCTTCTTCATGAGATATCTTCTTCGGCAAGATAGACAGGTGGTTTCCAATTCAGGTAAGGAAATATTCGAATGACCTCTCGAACAATCTGTGTCTTTGCTGAGCAACTCCAACTGGAAAGATCCTCAATCTTCAGTATACTCCAACTGGAAAGATCCTCAATCTTCAGTATCTTCAGAATAAACCGTATCTTGATCATGCGTCTTCTGTACGCTGTACCTCTGTTCCAATATGTGTTTGAACCCCAGCTTGAACTGTCTAAAGCCGTTTTGCCAAAGACATGCCAATCATGGGAACATCATGAATCCTTCCTTGCACGACGTCCGGTGCTTCAATTGACTCACTCTCTGGGACTGCACAAGAACTAGAGGACTCTTGGGGTAAAAATGTCTCACCACCTTACTGCATATCTGAGATAGCATCATCTGGCACACTTGCCACCTTCCCTACGACCTGGGCTTCTGAAGACTGATCAGCTTTTGTCTCAACAGGTATTGAAACCTCCTCTTTTAGCAACTCATCATCAATATCATCAATATCCTTGAACAACACATCCAGTTCTTCATCCTTGCCGGATGCATGAGACTCTTCCATCATATTGCCAGATTGCTTAGCTTGCCGTTCTCCACTTGCATCCTCATTCTTCTGCTTATCAGAACCACACTCTTAGCCCTACTGACTTCACCTTCTTCTGCAGCACCGGTCATAGAATCTACAGCAGGTTCCAATTCCTTCGGCTTCTCATTAACCACTTTGTCACCTTTGTCTCACTGACTCTTGACCAAACGCTCGTATTTCTTCCTTAACAGTATTGAGAGCATTAGCATGGGATGAGAACAGGGGATTACCTCATTCAGGGCTGAGTAATCGTCTGATTTTCCATCGCAGTCTGCACACTCTCTTCAGTTGGATTGGGATCAACCTTTGGTGCCTTTGAGAACGGTTCTTTCAGTTCTGATACTGCCGCTTCTTCACCTTCGTTTTATAATGGCATAGGACTCATTGAATATATAAGAATGTAAATCTCCAGATATGTACCTTCTGTTCCAACTTCCTGTTGATAAGTGGTCAGCCCAACTGTTGAGCTGGTGTTCTGTATGTGACTGACCACTATCTGGAACACTTAGTTCTCTATAACACACAGACCCAGGGAGGATCTGAGTGTCTCAAACTGAGCGGCATCAAGAGGTTTGGTGAAGATGTCTGCCAATTGCTTGTCTGTTGTAACATGCGTAAGAGTCACCACCTTTTGTTCAACTAGCTCTCTGATGAAATGATGTCTGATGTCTATATGCTTCGTCCTGGAATGTTAGACTGGATTCTTCGAGATGCTGATTGCGCTCATATTGTCACAGTACAGGGTCATCTCTTCTTGGTTGACTCCGTATTCAGACAGCATTTGCTTCATCCACAGTAGTTGAGTGCAGCTGCTTCCTGCTGCGATATATTCTGATTCAGCCGTAGACAGTGAGATGCTATTTTGCTTTTTGCTGAACCATGAAACCAAGTTATTTCCTAAGAAGAAGCATCCTCCAGATGTGCTCTTTCGATCTTCAGCGTTTCCTGCCCAGTCAGCATCGCAGTAGCCCACCAGATGTGGGTTGGTATCCTTGGTATACCAGATTCCAAAGTCAACTGTCCCATAGACATACTTTATGATTCTCTTGACTTGTAAGAGATGACTTTCCTTTGGATCCACCTGGTATCTTGCACACACCCCTACGGCATATGCAATGTCTGGTCTACTGGCTGTCAAGTACAGAAGGCTTCCAATCATACTCCTGTACAGCGTCTGATCAACTTTTGCTCCAGCCTCGTCTTTGGTTATCTTTATGTGCATAGCAGCCGGAGTACGTTTGTGACTTGCCTTCTCAAGATCGAATTTCTTTATCAGATTCTTGGCATACTTGCTTTGTGAGATGAAAATACCTTCGTCCTTTTGAGTCACCAGGAGTCCTAGGAAGTAGTTCATATCTCCAACCATGCTCATCTTGAACTCCTTCTACATCTGTTCTACAAACTGATCCACCAGTTTCTTGGTATTGGACCCAAACATAATATCGTCAACATAGATTTGTGCGATAATAAAGTCTGACCTTGTGTGTTTCACGAACAGGGTTTTGTCCACTGCCCCTCGCACATATCCATGATCGACGAGGAACACAGTGAGGCGCTCATACCAAGCTCTGGGTGCTTGTTTGAGGCCAAACAAGGCTTTCTCAGGTGGTACACAGATGCTATGTGATGCGGGTCCTCAAATCCCTTAGGCTGAGCAACGTAAACTTCCTCATTCAGAAAACCATTTAGAAAAGCACTCTTGACATCCATCTGGAACAGTCGAAACTTCAGGTGACATGCTTGAGCAAGAAGTAAGCGGATGGCTTCAAGTCGTGCGACCGGAGCAAAGGTTTCCTCAAAGTCTATCCCTTCTATCTGAGTGTATCCTTGTGCAACAAGGCGAGCTTTGTTTCTTGTGATGTTCCCTGATGCGTCAGACTTGTTTTTGAAAATCCATTTTGTGCCAATGACGTTAACCCCATCAGGTCTTGGAACCAAATCCCATACATCATTACGAGCAAATTCTTCCAGTTCCTCCTGCATGGCAAGGACACAATACTCATCAAGTAATGCTTCCTTTATGTTTTTGGGCTCAATTGAGGAGAGAAAGCACGAGCAGGCAGCCAACTCTCTGGAGTTGCTCAATTTCCTGTGAGTTTGAACTCCGTCACTTGGTGATCCAATAACCTTAGAGATTGGGTGATCCCTAGCAATTCGTCGGGAGGGTTGTAGCGTAATAAAATTCTCCTGAGTGTTAATAATATCGGTTTCGTCAGATGAGTTGTCAGAGGCGTCTTCAGTCGGTTCATGCTCAGTCTGCTGGGATGCTGGTTGTGTTTCAGGTACTGTGTTAGTACTGTCGTCAGTGTCATCTGAGACAGCCTGTACAAACACTTCAACGTTGACTTTGACATTTATAGATTCCATGACTGATCTTGTGCGCTTGTTGAACACCCGGTATGCTCGACTGTTTGAAGAATACCCTAGAAAGAACCCCTCATCACTCTTTGGATCCAGCTTCTGTCGGTACTCCCGGTCGTTCAAAATGTAGCACTCACTTCCAAAGATGTGGAAATATTTGACAGTGGGCTTCTTCCCTTTCCAAAGTTCATAGCACGTCTTCTCCGTTCCAGTGCGTATAGTAACTCGATTTATGATGTGACATGCTGTATTCATAGCTTCGGACCAGAACTTCAAAGGAATCTTCTTGGCATGGATCATCACCCGGGCCATCTCTTGAATGGTATGATTTTTCCGTTCCACAACTCCATTCTGCTGAGGGGTGATTGCTGATGCAAACTGATGAGCAATCCCGTGTTTTGCACAGTAGGTTCCAATAGTAACGTTCTTAAATTCTGTGCCATTATCACTCCTGGTGGACACCAGTTTTTCTCCTTTGTCTTCCCTTTCTCATTGGATCAGGGTAGCAAGTTCTATGAATTGTTGAGCAGCTTCAGTCTTGTCCCGGAGGAATCTTGTCCACGTGAATCTGGTGAAGTCGTCAACACAGACCAGAACATACTTCTTCCCACCATAGCTCTCAGTTTGCATTGGTCCCATCAAGTCCATATGGATCAGTTCCAGAGGTCTGTTGGTGCTGATTTGAGAGATCTTAGGGTGTGAAGCTTTGGTCTGTTTTCCAATCTGACATTCTCCACACACCACATCCTGATTTCCTTTGACATTTGGCATTCCTCTGATGAGTCCATATGAGCAGAGTTTCTTCAATGTCTTGAGGTTCAGATGACCCAACCGTCTGTGCCAAAAGGACATATCATCTGTTTGGCTAGACAAGCAGGCTGTTCTAGCACCTGTTCCAGTGGAGTCGATGAGATAACAATTGTTGGCTGCTCTACTTCCATTCATCAAGATTCCTCCATCTTTATCGAGAACTTGGCATGAGTTGTGAGTGACTTTGACATGATATCCCCTGTCGCAAAGTTGACTTATGCTGATCAGAATCACTTTTAGTCCTTCAACTAGGAGAGTGTTTTTGAGGACAAGTAGATCCAGAACCTTCAATGTCCCACAGCCGATCACCTGTCCCTTTCCTCCGTCTCCGAAGGTGACGAACTGCTTCTTAATAACAGGTCAAATCTGCGTAAGGAATCTGGAGTCTCCTGTCATATGGGCAGAGCATCCGCTATCGAAGTACCAGCGATCTTTCTCCATGTGACTTGAAGAGCTGAACGCAACCATGCAAACATCTTTACTTCTGTAAGTCCTTATCTCTATCTTCCAGTCATGAACCGTGCTCGAGGGTAGCTGTCCTTGCTTTGCAGTCATCTTGAACAGTTCCAAGATCCCACTCAGTGTGTCGAGTGTTTGCTCTGATACTATTTGAAATTCTATCCCCTGTTCAAGCTAGTGTTCAAGGTACAGTTGAGACAGACCTTGAACTCCTTTCACAACAGTTCAGCGGGTGCAGAAAGAGGCTGAGGTACCCCTTGATTACTAAACACGAACTTTAAAGAGTCGTGTTCCGACAGTGGTTAAAGCAGAGTATGAGACAGAACAGGAAACAGAAGAAAGCAGGAGCACACACAATATGTTACCCAGTTCAGCCTCGCCTGCTCTGGGGGGTTTCCCACACCCTAAAAGGGACACAAATCATATTACGAGATTAGAGCTACAAGTGGTCTTACTCTTACACAACACCTTGTTTGTAATCGCCTAGCCTCTAATTCTCCGTCTCTTGGATTTGCAATCTCGGTTCACCGCAGCTTCTCTTGATCCCCTATGGGTAGGACGAGACTTCCCTCTCAGCTTAGTCTTGGACCTCTCAGAAGCCCAGTCGCCTTCTTTCAAAGACGTATCTTGATCACCGTTTTTGTGGGCGCTTTGTTGTCCTTCAAGAATAGTCTGAACAGCACACTGAATAGACTGTTAACCGCCGTTGATATTCCGGTGTGGAATAATCAGTCGGCCGTCGCTCCTCCTCCAATCTCACGATTCCTCTCGTGTTTTTCTTTTCTCTCAGGAAGCAACTCCGATTGTGGTCGCCCTAGCCTTCTATTTATAAGCAAGGGCGCTCTCCAAATCTGCTCCAGATATCTCATTTAAAATTTAGGATATATTCCTAAATATTCGATGTGTATCTTTATCCAATCTTTAGGAAGAATATTCGAAGACTTCCTTGCCAAGTCAGCCACGCCGCCTTAATCTGATGTGTAGATATTCATTCGAATATCTCCTGCTCGAACTCTTCGCTGGCCGACTTCAGATCAAAATATTCTTGTCAAATATTTTGGAGATACTCCTAAATATTTGATAGATATTCAATCTCTTCCATATCCAATCTTTGAAGATGACTTCCACGCCAAGCCATCCGATATTCTCTCAGCCAATCTGCATATATTTGATCGCCTAACTGATCTTCGGTGATGACTTGTCAAATGGCTCCAATCAAATAATCTCGTCGATATCTTCTGGAATATCTCAAATATCTGTTTCTTCGCTGACCGACTTCAACTGAAAAGATCCTCTATCTTTAGAACCTCCCGGATTCAAATCATGCGTCTGTTGTACGTTTTACTTCTGTTCTAGTTCGTGGTTGAACTCTTCTTGAACTCTAGCTCGAAGTGTCTGAAGCCGTTTTACCAAAGCCATGACATTCATGGGAACATCAGTTTGGGGTTCAAACGTTTCAAAGCATCCCTACTGGGTCTAGCATCGTCCTCTAGGTTGATTCTATGCATGCACAAATCTGGGCTAATCCCCTTGATGTCGTCTATCGAATAACTAGGGGTAGGCATTTGACCCTAGGGTCAAAATGCCCTTAGGGCTACCCTTACCCTGCCCGACCCGTACCCTACCCTGCCATATCCTCGTACCCTAACATACCCTGCCCTTCTACCCTAAGGCAGGGTAAGGGTCATGAAAAATAGACCCTTCCATGCCCTCCTACCCTGCCCTTCTACCCTAACAGCATACCCTGCCCTTCTACCCTATCATACCCTATTTTACTCTACTATTTTCATTCATATTATGATTTTTTTTGAAAAAATGTTTAAATTTGCCTTACTTGACCCTATCCTACCCGACCCGACGCTATCCTACCCTAATATTACCCTGATCATGGGTACCCTAAGGGCTTAGAAAAATTGCTCTACCCTGCCCTTACCCTGCCCTGTACTGCTCATAAGGTCAATAAAAATGGTCTTACCCTGCCCTTACCCTGTCCGTTAGGGTAAGGGTCACCCTTACCCTGCCCATTGATGACCCCTACGAATAACCTAGGGCTAGTTTATGCTTGCGTAGGACATCTAGCAATTTCTGGGTCTCTACATCAGTCAAGGATGCGATAACAATCACTGGGAAGGTTGAGTTAGGGCCCAGAAATTCATACCTAAGACTTGTAGGTAGAGGTTTTAGCTCTACCTTGCAAGAATCCTTACCTGCATCGGTGTTCTCTTTGGTGTCCGCTGCGCCTGCTCCCTCTATGCTTACTGCGTATACGTCCATCAATATTGGGCAGCCCGGTGTAACCCTGTAAGACTCAATAGAGGTCAGTGAAATGGGCTGATCAACATCAGCAGAGTCTAACACATCACAGTTAGCTAAAAGACTCGGGCATCTGCACATGTCGGGCAAGTAAAAGATGACTCGCTCACTGCCCACTTGCAAAGCAATAGACCCTCTATCCATATCGATAACAACTTTAGCCGTATAAAGGAAAGGTCTACAAAGGATAATTGGAATGTCTATGTCCTCTGAAATCTCAAGCACAATAAAATTAGCAGGTATGTAGATATTCTTCACATTAATGGGTACGTGATGGACCATAATTATACGAATCAAAAACACAGTAAAACCCACCAAATTAGACTGTTTGTCTATCTAACTTCTACTTGTTAGTCCGGATATATTTGTACAGGGTATTTTGGCGCTTGGAGAGAAAACACGCTAAGGAGAGGATTTTATGCTGAAAAGATATTACGAGTCATTCCAAGGTCAAGATCAGATGCTGAACGAAGAAATCTCAAGATCCTGACATTGAATTACTCAATTCAAATTTAACCAAGGAACAATCAAAGTCAGACCGGGGCGAAATTGGATTGATAGTTTTGTGAAAAGACTGCACAAAACTATCAAAACTCATCCATGGACCAAGTGACCGACAGCTTTTGGCTTTGTGGTGACTCATGGGTGGCCAAAACCACCCCTTCCTCCTCCATGACCGGAGGCCCAAGGCAAAGGGTGGCAAAGCCACCAAAAGTCCCCTCCATTTGGACTTGAAACCGGCGGCTTTTGAGCCACCACAAGGTGGTGACATGTGGTGGGTCCTCCACCACATCTTCCTCCCCTCCTTCTCCACCTTTGGATCAAAAGCCACATGCCACCATCTCCACCCTCCATTCTCCTCCCCTTGTGGCTATAAAAGGAGAGTTCCTCCTCCTCATTTGTAACATCCCACAATCAACAATTCACTTCTCTCTCTAAGTTTATGTTACTTTGTAAGTTTGGTTTATGAAATAATACTCCTGTTGGTTCTTGAGTATTATACTTTAGAGAATACTCCTTTTGGTTCTTGAGTATTCAGTAGGAATTGGGAATACTCCTGTTGGTTTTTGAGTATTCCACCCCTTCTCCTCTTACTGTTTTCAAAAACCCCCGAGTATTTAGCTATGGTATCCACCTCTATGGATATTCGTAGCTAAACTCTTTATTCGGTTAACGGGGCGTACTTGTATTATAAAATGTTTTAATTCTTTTAGTTTCTTTTCTCTGTATTCAAAACTTATTCTATGTGCCATATATTAGGTTAGAACTTCCAAGGTTGAGTGGATGCTTGGAATGGCAAAGCTCTTCCATGGGGTTCGTAAACATACTCGAATAAGTGGATGCTTGGAATGGCAAAGCTTATCTGAGGAGTTTGACCTTTCTAAAACACCATTTGGTTGCTCGGGAATGAAAGACCAAATGGATGCACACAGGCTAATATACCTTGGAATGGGGTATTAGTCTAAGTAGAACAAGTGCTCTACGACTTTTGCAAAAGACTAGACGGTGTTGCAAGTTGAGTGCTTGGAATGGCCTCGATTCACTTTCGAACACTTTTGCAAAAGGCTAGACAGTGTTGCAAGTCGAGTGCTTGGAATGGCCTTGATTCACGTTTGAATACTTAGAAGGGTTACTAAAATAATAAACAGGCTATGATACAAGGCCCCTGAAACCGAATGTTTTCCTTGAATTACAAAACCCCCACCGCTCATCTACCGGAGGACTCACCAATCACGCATCACCCACTGTAAGTCTTCTTCCTTTAAATTCAGTATTTACTTTCTGTAATTTACTTTTCCGCACTCAAAACCAAAAACAACCAAAAAAGTCACTTAGTCATAACCGCTAAAATCTCAATCAAACCTAAAAAACGCTCCCATCCTGTACAAATCCCTTAAAGAACAACGTATCCCCCTAATTCCCTTGGGATCGACCCCTACTTACCACTTACTACCCAGTAGTGTAGTTGCGAGTAGCAGAAATTATAAATTTATTTGCACAGAGAACATTGCACCTTAACGACAGTGCAGTGGGCTCCGTCAGTACGTCTCTCAGAATCCCTTTCGGGAGTCTACAAAGATCACCCAAATTCAGTTTAGAATTTAGTAGAGATGTTAGTAGGACAAGGCGAATAGAGATGTTAGTAGGACAGAGATCACCCAAATTCAGTTTAGAATACAAAGTGTAAGGCATGATAGACACGCTAGCACCTAAATCACATAAAGCACAATGAATAGTTAGACCACCGATATCACAGGGGATAGAAAAACTCCCTGAGAACTTAAGCTTAGGCGGCATGGGCTGGTGCATGGCAGCGCTGCACTCCTCACTCAGAGCCACTGTCTCGGTTCCGTCCATCCTCCGTTTCCCAGTCAAAATCTCCTTCATGAATTTTGCATAGGTGAGGATCTGGGTGATTGCATCGGTGAAGGGCATTGTGATGTAGAGAGTTCAAATTTTATCTACGAATTGCATGAACTCTTTATCTCTTCTTGCACCCTTGAGTCGTTGAGGGAACGGGACCGGTGGCACATAGAGGGCCGGTTCAATTGTTGGAGCAGAATTTTCGGCTCGAGATTCAGCTTCTTTTGACGTTTCCTCATCGGTTGGCGCAAAATCGGTTGCTGATTTTGTGGCTGGGGATCGAGTGGTCTGAACTGGTAGCATCTCAAGCTGTTTGCTACCTCGAAGTGTGATAGCATCGACCGACTCCCTAGGATTTAGATCTGGTTTTGATGGGAGTTTCCCTTGTTCTCTAGTTGTTGAATTTGCCTGCTAAGCCACCTGAGTCTCCAGCATTCTGTTCTGAAGTGTCCTCGGACGTCTTTTACTGTTCGATCATGATGCTTGCTAGCATGGCTTCGATATTTGAAGTTGAGCAAGAATTCTGATCTCGATGTGGTTGATCTCTACTATTGTAGCTCCTAGAATTTTTATTTTGTGGTCCCGGTGATGGGTTGTTGTACAGAGGCCTTGACTGGTAGGAAGTATTATTCTGTGTCTGCTGAGCCTGAGTGTTGTATTGGCCTCGTGGCTGATACGGTGCATTCACTTGCTGTTGTTTGTAAGGAAAACTAGGAGGCGCCAGAATCTGAGGTTTGTAGGACAGGTTAGGGTTGTTCCTGTTCAGATTGTCCCACCTGTTCGCGGCTGGTCCAATGCCGGGACCAGCTCCTTGATTATTCTGCCCCCGTAGTTTGCGTCCTCCTGATTACCGTTGTTATCATCTGCTCCAATCACCGGACAACCATCTGCGTAGTGAGAAGGAGAGCCGCATATCTAACAGTACACGCCTATGTGAGCGACGTCTGAGGACTTAATAGTGCATCCCACCTTCATAATCTGGATCTCAGTTGCAAGCATCTTCACTGTATCAGTCAACTTAGCGATGTCGTTAGTGCTCTCAGACTGACAGAGATCTTGCACACCTTTCCTATCCTTAGGATTGCCACAGTCGCTTGTCCAGAGGTGGTAGTCTTGGACTGCTCTTTCTATAATACCATAGGCGTCCTCCATAGGGACTCCATTCAGTCCTCCACCAGCTGCTTGATTTATCAAGGTACGCATCCCCTGATCTATTCCCTGATAGAAGGTGTCGATAACCTGCAACAACTCTAGATTGTGGTGCGGGCACATCCTCGTCAGCTCCTTATACCTCTCCCAAGAGTCGTACAGAGTCTCACCATCAATAGAGCGGAACGAGATGATTTTTTTTCCTGAAATGAGCTATCTTCGATGGTGGGAAGTACTGCTGGAGAAAGGCTTCAGCCATCCTTTTCCAGGTGGTAAAGGTACCCTCAGCATGGCTGTCTAGCCATCTGCTAGCCTTGTCGGACAGCGAGAACGGGAACATCCTGAGGTAGTAAGACTTCAGAGGGACACCGTTGGTTTTCACCGTGTTGCACATCTGAGTAAACCGCTTGAGATGCTGGTGAGGGTCTTCATTCATTCTTCCAGAAAACTGATTGTTTTGCACCATTTGAATGAGGCCTGTTTTGAACTCCCAGGTATTGTTAGCTATGCCCGGTGGTGCAAAGGCGGACTAGAATCATGTGACACGCGGAGTAGTGTAGTCTCCAAGTGTCCTGCGCACTGGCGGCTGCACTTGGTGCTGCTGGTCGTCTTCGACCACTCCATTCAGCAAAGCTGGGTTGTTTTGATTCATAGCCATTGTTGCAAAATTACGGTTCAGTGCTCGTAGCTGCCGAGCATCGTTTTGGGCCTGACGATTGTTTCTTCGTTGGTCCGGTGTGTCATCGTCTGAAATCTGAATCTGCTTCTTCCGTCGGGGTGTTTTCTTTAGCATGAACTAGCTAGAACCTTCAAGAGCCAAGAATCATCATGAGTGAAGAAATCTCAGCAGAAAAATAGATATCAAGTAGGGTGGAATAGTCTAAGCTACACACGTTAGATCTAATATCACACTAAACGCTGCTCCCCGGCAACGGCGCCATTTTGACAAGCGTATTTTTAACCCTTTATAGTTGTCAAAGTATGAGTTTTAGGGGTCAAGTTGCAGTCAAATAATATTTATAAACTTTGGTAAGTCAAGGGTCGATCCAAGGAACATGTGTGTGATTACTAGCAAACAGTGTGACCTATTTAGCTACTCTGATTAAAAAAGGATTTGTTTGGTTGTGAAAATCGCAATAATTAAATAACAGAAATTAAATGTGCAGAATTTAAAGATTGTGTTTTTATCAGAGAAAGAATTCCAGAATCCATACTTCACCCGTGCTAACCCCGCTAATCATGCAATCATGTTACGTAAATTATTCATGCTATCGAATATGGAATCAAACCGAAATAACACTAGACAAGCCGCCCGTCCACGGATCATTGTCTAGATTAATCTCAATCGTTGAACGCCGCCCATCCACGGATTATCAACGATCTCGATTTATTAAACTAAAGGTTTTCCTATTAATTCATGTAAACATAACCTAATATCAATTTCATGTAATCTGGTTAATACCTAGGACCCATCCATCTTTCGGTAATTAACCTAAATACGTTCTAGCAATGCAAACATACCCTTTGATGTAAATACTTGCATAGAACGACATAATTAAGCACACAATGAAATTGAATATTCGAATCGCATAAATAAAAACTTTAATTGATCACATGAGAGTTAGGGTTACATAGCACGGGATCCGTAGGATCCCAGAATAAAAGAGACTACTCACTATTCATGGTGATTAAACCAAAAACAGTGTATAGAGAAGGAAAGAACGAGTAAACCATAAAGACGCGTTGGCTCGTTGAATTCCTCACGATGAAATCTTTGTCTCTTCTCCCAAGTTAGGGTTTCTTCTCCAAAATAAGCGCACTGAATTAATCTGATCGTGTTTCCTTTTATAGCTCGCCCAAATAGAACCTAAGAGCCCAAAAATGAAATTAGGAAATCTACTGAAGATTTGTCTCCCGACGGTGCCATGACACCTGTGACAAGTGAGAGTGTCACGGCTGTCACGGGCTTGGCTGGATTCTTGGGGAGAAAAGACTGATGTGACACCCGTGACAGGTGAGTGTGTCACAGCTGTCACGGGCTGAGTGAAATTCTCGGGGAGAAACGGCTGTCGTGACACCCGTGACAGGTGAGTGTGTCACGGCTGTCACGGGCTGAGTGAAATTCTCGGGGAGAAAAGGCTACCGTGACACCCGTGACAGGTTAGTGTGTCACGGTTGTCCCGGGCTGTTGCTGGCTCAACACCATTTGTTGGTCTTTTTTGTTGAGTTTTCCGTTTTTTCGTTTTTATGGGTTCGCGGAGTGAGGAAAGCGTAATTATCCTGAAACACTAGAGAAAGACATCAAATATGGATAATTTGCCGGGAGAACAAGTATTATCCTTCATCGAATGTAGTGAATAATTAGTCAAAATATCGACTGATCAGTCGTTCTCTATACCTACCAACTCACAAGTCGTGTTTCACTCACCGGTCATCGTTTAATCTCTATGGGTTTCGAGCTGCCACACACGAGGGAAGTTCCTATGCACTTTTTCTAATCTATTATTTCTTTGCTTAGGGACTAAGCGCATTTTAAGTGTGGAGTGGGTAGCGCATAGTCACACGCATTGCATATCATTCACTCTTGCCTATGCTCAACAGTCTATGTATTGTCTCATCAAAAAAAAAACAGTCTATGTATTGCGATTGAAATCCTCATTTTCTACGATACTCCTCGATTGATTGTCACTCGTTGAGATTCAAAGTCTAGGACTTGAAATAGTTTTATTCGTGTGTGTATCCTCCTGAGTCAGTATCATTGCTAGCCTTTGCCTATCACATGTTCTACGTATTTCTTGAAGCATGTTTAAGACTTGAAATTAGTAGGCACCGGTTCAAAAATGTCAAAAACTTAAATATGCATCTCTTTTTCTAGGTTACCTTAGTACTGGTATGTGTTTCCCTATACTCATTGTGATTTGCATGCACCCGCCTTCATTCATACACAATGTCAAGTTTTAAGTGTGGGGTTAGAAAAAAAGGAAAAAAAATATTTCTGCAATATATTTTCGATCAAGAACGAAGTTCTAAATTTTCAAAACAGAGTGAAAAGTTATTCCCCCAAGCATATTTGTTTTTGAGAGAAATAAAATATCAAGGGCAAAGTGAGAAAAGTCACCCCTTGTGTACAAAAAAAAACAGAAACATACCAAGGGCAAAGTGAGAAAAGTCACCCCTTGTATACAAAAAATTTCTGCCCCCTTTTTGATTGATGTAGTGTAATGCCACCTTTTCATTGCATGTGATCATGACTTGTCTTGAGAATTCATATACTAGAGTCTAAGGGACGATCCTCGTGCTTGCACTGAAATTTTGATGCAAATTTTCGTACTATTTTTTAGAAATTTTTTTAAGCCAGGCTCCTCTTCTCTGACGGGTCATTGCCTAGTCCTTGGCACTTGAGAATGAGCTTTGTGCCAAGAACCCGTGGACTATCCCTAGATAGCATAGGTGAATGGCGAGCATGTTTTGTGTAACTATTCGTGTTCTTTATATGTTGCAATCGTATAATCTATGATTGTCTGAAAACTTTGATGAAGATGTTTGACTTGAAGTTGAGGTAACACGATGAATCCGAGGTATGACATGACTTTACTGTGACTCGTTGGGCATCATTCATGCATACACGTTAGTTAGTTGTACAATGGATTTGTAGGTAGTCCCATCCCTGAAAACCTTCACGAGACTATACTCGTCCTACTAGGGCAGCCTAGGGGTTTAAAGGCTTGATGCATATGCTAAATGCATTCGTGTCCTCTACGTCAGTGAGTTATCTTTTTGTTTTCAGTGTTAGTTAGAATTGATCACATGACACTTGAGTGGGTAGTTTAGGAACGTATGGTTATTAAGCATGATATCCACTTGCATATTTATTCTGCCATTCGTTCGACATTTGTTCGGAACGAACAAATCCTTAGTGTGGAGTGTTTTGATCAGTTAATATTATGACTAATTATTCACTACATTCGATGAAGAATAACACTCGTTCTCCGAGCAAATTGTCTCTATTTGATGTCTTTCTCTAGTGTTTCAGAATAAAAAGACATTTCAGCACTCCTTGGACTCGAAGTGTCGAAAGAACAAAAAGATCGACAAAAACGACCAAAAACAAGCTCTGCACCAGCAAAGGGTCGTGACCACCGTGACACCTCACATAGGTCACGGTAGTCACGGTAGGATTTTTGCTCAGAAGGAAACGACAATTTGGGACAAGGCCGTGACTGCCGTGACATTGACCAAGGGTCACGATAGTCACGGTGCCTTTTCAGCTCAGTGCAATTCAGCCCCTGCCTCGACTACCGTGACACCCACTAAAGGTCACGGGTGTCACGGTACCTTTTCAGCTCAGAGGCATTCGGCCCCTGCCGTGACCTACCGTGACATGCCTATAGGTCACGGTAGTTACGGCACCTGCGACAGAAGTTTCCTAATTCGATTTTTTGGAAGTTTTCTGGGCTTTTTTGGAAATTGATCGATTGGGCTATAAAAGAGCAACGACCAGAACGAAATTGGTGTGCTTATTTCTGGAGAAAAGATAACACTAACTTGTGAGAGAAGACATAGATTTCATCGTGAGAGATTCAACGAGCCACTGCATCTTTATGGTTTACTCGTCCTTAATTTCTCTATACACTATTTTTGGTAAATTTGCCATGAATAGTGAGTAGTCTCTTTATTCTGGGATCCTACGGATCCCGTGCATTGTACCCAACTCTTCATGTGATCATATGAATATTTTTCATTAATGCAAATCGAATGTTCAATTTCATCGTGCTTAATTTATCGTTCTTGCTAGTATTTACATTGAATGGGATGTTTGCATGCTAGATCGTATTTAGGTTAATTACCGAAAGATGGATGGGTCCTAGGTATTAATCGGATTGTATGAAAACCTTTAGTTTAATAAATCGAGATCGTCGATAATCTGTGGATGGACGGCGTTCAACGATTGAGATTAATCTAGATAATGATCCGTGGATGGGCGGCTTATCTAGTGTTATTTTGGTTATTTCGATATTTGATAGCATGATGAAGTACATGATAATGATTGCATGATTAGTGAGGTTAGCACAGGTGAAGTATGGTCTTGGAATTCTTTCTCTGATAAGTACAAACCTTTATTTTTCTGCTATTTAATTTCTGCTTGTTTCACACCAAAACCTTTCATAAATATGTCACTAGTTAACTAGTATTCACACATATGTTCCTTGGATCGACCCTTGGCTTACCAAGGTTTATAAATTTTGTTTGGCTGCATTTAGACTCCTAAAACTCATAATTTGACGACTATAAAGAGTTAAAAATACGCTTGTCAATACACTATGCAACTTTATGTTACAAAATCTGCTATGACTCTTTAAGTTAGCCATATGTGTCGTCAAAGCAGTCAGGATTGCGGCTATGCCCGCATGGACCCTCTTTCTTGTTTCCATTATATTTTGAATCTTTCATCCACTATCAAGTGGTTTTTAATATATCAAGTGCTTGCTCACGCACTTGTGTATGTTTTTAAATTCATATTAAGTGCTTTGCTCACGCTCGTGTATGTAACTTTAAATTCATATAAATGTACGGTAAAGGTCATCCACTAGGTAACCTCTAATGTAACTTGTGTTTATTTTTATATGTTCTTTAAATTCATATCAAGCGCAACAAAGTTTACTTCCATTTTAAAACGGATGCAATAATTTCCGAAGAGGTGTGGACACAAACTTGAAAAACCGTTAGATCATATATGTATTATGCTTTTCTAAAAATTATTTAAAAAATTAAAAATAAATAGAAATTTTGAATAATTGGGTTGGAAACTATAAAAAACTGGATTAACTTGAAAAATATTATATTACATTTTTTAACTTAAATTAATTTAAGTATATTTAACGGTACTGAACTTCATTAAACTGTATTGTAATTAATTTAACTGTAGTGAAATTTATTAAACTGTACGGAACTTAATTTAACTGTACTGAACTTTATTAAACTGTATTGAACTTAATTTAACTGTAATGAACTTTATTAAACTGTATTAAACGTAATTTAACTTTACTGAACTTAATAAAAATTTGCAAAAGAACAGAGCCTAGGTCCTGTTGGATCCTTTGTGTTTTGATGATAACAAACACTTAGCTAATATTTGACTTGAGTGTGCAGAAATCACAAAACTGTCTGAGAAGTCGCAGGGTCCAGACTGTCTGAGAGAAACGTGACTAGACATCTCTGAGAGAGCTCAGCGCTACGAGAGAGATGAGATCTGTGTGAGAGACGAGATCAGAATCAGAGGAGATATTCGAGATATATCAAGATCCGAGCTGGATATGGAAGGGAATGATTTATTGGGTTAAGATATGGAAATATCTTAACCAATCAAATCTGCAAGATGGAGATCAAATATCTGATGGAGATCGAATCTCTGATGTAGATCAGATCTGCTGGGCATCTCTGCGAGAGAGCAGCGCTGCGAGAGAGATGCGTTCTGTGTGAGGGACACACCGACATTATGACGAGATCGGATCAGCGAGAATATATTCGATATGAATCAGAGATATTAGAGTATATCTGTGGGATAATTGACGAGCAGTATTGATGTCAGTATATACACGGATATACATCTAGTGTATACGATGGGAAGAATCAAGCCAGATTTGGAAAGGAAATATGTGACAGGGTTAAGATATGAAAATATCTTAACCAAATCATATCTGCTGGATAGCAATCAGATCTTTGACAGAGATCAGATCTACCGAGTGAAGACATCTATAAAAGGAGGAGACGTCTTCAGTCGTGAGTGCAGCTTTTGGAGAGGGTGATCGAACATTGAAGAGAAGATCAATTTCGGAGCTGACGAAGTGCTGCTGTGTGCGGACGAGACAGATCGTGTTAGTTGATACTTTGAGTTGAGTAGTATTGTTAGCTGTCACTGAGTGAGACAAAGTGTAACAATCTACAAGCATACTCTTTCATCAATAACATTGATCTTGAAGCCCTTTTGGAATTGTCCAGAAGGCAAGTGGTTTCAGCCTGTTGCAAGAGTTGCAATAAGGTTTCCACTATAAATTGTGAGTATTTACTTTCGGCATTGTATTTCCTGTAGTAGAGATAATTTCCGCTGCCATCTGTCTGAGGGATACCAATCTGGGATCTCCCTCACATAGTTGGCTAACCTAACGATCCAACAATTGGTATCAGAGCCGGGAAGCTCTAGATTTTGTGTTAGACTTTGCAGGAAATCATGTCTAACGAAAGCGACTCGTTCTGGAAGCCGCCGATGCTCAGTCCGGGAGAGTATGACTGGTGGAAGGACCAGTTCAGAGCTCACGTGTGTTCCCTGGATGGGAAGCTGTGGCAGGTATTCGAAAAGTGAAACTTCCCTATTCTGGATATGACAGACCCTACCAAACCGAAAGAGAAGGAAAAAGACAAGTACACAGATGCTGACTACAAAGCTCTCCAGCAGAATGCCAGGGCTAAGAAGATTCTGTACATGGCCCTCTCACACAGAGATCAGGTGAAGATGGCTGTGTACAAAACTGTGAAGGAGTAGTGGGATGGCCTTGCTAGACTGTACGAGGGAAACGAGGATATAAAAAGGAACAGAATCCTAGCCGCCACAAAGGATTACGAATCTATCGAACAGTGAAAGGACGAATCCCTGGAAGACTTCTACACCAGATTTCAAGTCATTGTCGCACAGCTGAACTCTCTGGATAAGGTACTTCCACAGTGGAAAATACCCCATCAGTTCATGCAAGCTCTCAGCTCCAGATGGGACACAGTGACTACTGCTCTCCAAGCTCAGAAGGGGATCAAAGACGTCACTCTGGAAGAGCTCGTGGTGAATCTGCCGAGCCAAGCTGGGATAGCAGGGAGAAAAATAGCTAGGAGGCAAGCAGACGAATCCCAAATGATAGGATTGAAAGTTGAGAAGGCTTTGGAAATAGCCCAGGTTAGTATGCCATCTAAAGGTGAGGATGAGGAGATTGCTCTTTTCTCGAGGGCCTTCATGATTGTGAACACAGGGAGAGCGCATAACAGAGGTGTCTCTGGTGGAGGACGAAATAGTCAAAGGTGGAACAAGGGATCTGCCTCAGAGGAGGGCAAGGCAAATGCAGGAGCAAAGGGAGAAAGAACCTGCTATCACTGCCAAAAAAAGGGACATCTTGCTAAAGACTGCTACAGCAAAAAGAAGGGTGAACCACCTGCCCCAAAGGAAGCTCATGCCATGTTCGCTGCTTGGGGTGACTCAGATGAGGAACACAGCGATGGGAAGCGAAGTAAGAAGCCATGTCTGATGGCGCGATCCACAAACAATGAGGTAAATGAACATGATTCCTTTGTAGATGAGGTTTTCTCTGTATCTGATTTTGCAGAAACCATCACCAAACTTTTGGAAAGGAATCAAAGTCTTAAAGAACAGCTTGAGACTATGCAAGATGAACACGAAGACGATATAGAGAACAATCGCCTCTGGTCAACCAAAGCTATGCGACTGGAGAGGGAGATGGAGAAGCACGTCTGCAAGTGTCCCATATGTGACGGAAAGCACTCGCAAATCAATAATCTAAGTGATGAGCTGAGACGCATGAGAATGGACGACACCGAGCTGATAGATTTCAGAACTAAAATGGAAGAATTAGATGCAGAATTGGCCAGGCGCCAGTTGAATAATGATGAACTCTGTCAGACAGTGGCAGATCTCAGACGAGAGAAGATTGACAAAAAGGAGATCTGGCAGCGAGAACCTGAAGCTAAGAGGGTTGAAGAAGTAAGAGAAAACTTCAAAAGAAGGTTCGTTAGACCAGGGCTTGGCTATGATGAAGGAAAGAAAGAGACTGACGAAGAGGCAGAGCACAAAAGGATTGCCAAAGGAAAGGAGGTAATAACCAAAGTCGATGAGTACTCTCATCAGGAGAGAAAGCCAGGAGCCACGAGACAGTTGGGAAAAACAGCCTCATCTCCGAAGGAGAGTCATCTCCATGACAGTGATTCTGGACCTTTCAAGGCGGGGAAGGCTTTTGAAATGTGGAAGAAGATGAGTTCCAATCGTCAACCTTTTTCGATCGACTTTCCAGCACGGAGAAACAGGAGAACCGTGCCCTTAGAGAGACACAAGAAAACTGGTAGCCTCGATTACCGTGTCTGCTGGCACTGTGGTCACCCAGGCCATTACAAATCAGACTGTGAGAAATGGAAAGAAGCCAACGAGAAGAGTCACAGCTATTGGAGAAAGGCCAGTACTGCTTATGTCCCTAGGAGAAAGGGTTCTCCTCATAGAAGGGAAGACAGAGCTGAATGGGTTCGGTCTCACCATGACACAGCTATCGACGGACGACCCAGGAGAACTCCCAGGAGGAGAATCAATCTCGCTGATGGTAATGATTCCCGTCCTTTAAAGTTTCCTTCTGCTGTTAAAACTACCTTAAAACCCAGTAAGCCCAAGCTTGTCTGGGTTCGTAAAAACTAATCTCTCTCTCGCAGAAGTGAGGCCCCGACCCTGGTATCTGGACAGGGGATGTTTCGGGAACTGAGGGGGAATCCAGGACTACAAGCAATGGGAGAGTTATACAGCCACCGGCAAGGTTGAGGGACTACCAGTGTTACGTATCGCAGGATCAGGTAAATCTAGATAATTTGTATCATTTTTATGGATTTGTGTCCTTTGTCTCTCTTGCAGAACCAAAGACAGTAGCAGAAGCGCTCAAGGATCCAGAATGGGTAATGCCATGCAAGAAGAGCTACATCAGTTCGAGAGGAACAAGTAGATGGATGTGAAAACGGCCTTCTTGAACGAAGTTCTGAAAGAGGAGGTATATGTGAGCCAGACACCAGGGTTTGTGGATCGCACTCACCCTGATCATGTCCATATCTTGGACAAGGCGCTGTATGGGTTGAAGCAAGCACCCCGTGCATGGTATATGAGACTGTCACAGTTCCCACTATCTCACGGTTATGTCACGGGAGAGGTGGACAAAACCCTTTTCCTTCTGAAGGAAGGGAAAGACACTCTGGTTGTTCAGGTTTCAGGCTGATCCAAGGGAAACCCACGTGAGAGCAGTAAAAAGGATACTAAGATATCTGAAGGGAACAGATGACTTATGCCTGTTCTATCCAAGGGGAGGAGACCTACGCTTGGCAGCAAATACCGATGCAGATTATGCGGGATGTAGGACAGACTGGAAGTCCACGTCAGGGATGGCTCAATATCTTGGACCGTGTTTGATATCTTGAGCTTCAAAGAAGCAGTCCTCAATTGCACTTTCCACCGTTGAGGCGGAATACACTGTCGCAGCTGCTTACTGTGCGCAGCAGCTATGGCTCAGGCAACAGCTAAGTGACTATGATGTTATTACCGATTGTGCTAAAATTCTGTGTGATAACACTAATGCTATTAATGTGTCTAAAAATCTTGTGTAGTTTTCACGCACTAAGCATAGAGAGATTCGATATCACTGTCTGCGAGACTGTGTAGAAAGGGAATAGTGGAGATCAAATATTGCAAAACTGAGGGACAGATAGCAGACATATTCACAAAGGCATCGCACAGGGAACCCTACGAGAAGCTGAGGCTTGAACTAGGTATGGTTTCTCTTCCTTAGAGCTATGCTCATATGTTGCTCCCTCAGTGATTGGCTAGACTAGATGCATACAAGTCACGTCTGATAGAGAATTTAACATAGATATTCTGTGCTATTGAAAAATTAAGTTGTGTTCACATTGTGTCCATGCATGCTAGTTATGTGATTGATGACTGCATTAGGAATTAAAAAACATGAAATTCTGAATCTTCTTTCTGCCCAAAAGAGACCTCCATAGTTGATCCCACATTATAAGCCCATGAGGTACTCTAGACCAACCCTAGCCTATCTTCATGTGGGATATTCCTATGAGCCCGTTGATGTGCTGTTTTTCTGGAGTTATTCCACATGAGGTATGAAGATGATAAAAATGTGTTTGGATGATCTTATTTGTTTTTTTCTAATTGTGTGTGGTGTTATTTGTACCATTTGGGTAAAGTTAGCACACCATACCAAAAACCTTGCGTACCCATGAGACAGGTCAGATTGAGTTATCACTTTGGAAGGTTCAACTTTGGCTGGGAAACAATCTCTGTGACAGTTATGGAAATGGAGATTGCTGCCATTTTTAAGGCTGCTGAAATGGAGTAACAAATAGTGAGATGACAAAGCTATGGTGAGGAAAAGGTGAGGTCAGCTATCCTACCTTAGAATTCAGTGTTGAAGAGTTCGAGCCCATGATGAATGGTCGTGTGAGGATGATTTCCACGCTTTAGAGAGTAAGTCTTGCGTGCTTAAAAGGATGTGCCTTATGGCGGAGAAGACAATACTACAGTTCTGTGAGTATGCGAGAAAGACAAATGATGATGTAATCTCGTCGAGGAGACTTCCTTTGATAGAGGAATGAAGAAGCAGAGAAGACCACGTTAGATGGGTGGCTAGCTATGTGCAGGTCACTTTCATGCAATTGATGGTGTGAGGAATGATGATGACCTGAGTTTTGTCCTCAGAATGGACGGGGAAGGCTATCTTTGAGCTAATGAATGGTTCAGAATTTGAAGGAAAGTGATGACAAGCCAAGTTGCTGTGTTGATGACTTATATGGAAAATTCAGCATAGTAAGGTGAGCACGTTGAGCTGGTCAGCAAATAACATGATGCTGTGCAATAGGTATTCATAACTCAAGAAGTTGTGAAGGATGTCGGATGACAGTTTTGAGATGTTCAAAAATGACAAGAATAGTAATTTTGGGAGTAAACCCAAGAGAGGGTATGATGAAGGCCCTGCCGCTGAGTGATAGAAACGTGACGTATGGAAAATGGTCCACGAGTGCTGTAAGATCAGTCTTGGTGATGGTTAGTGTATTCAGTTGAGTCACACACATTATGAGAAGAAGATCATGAGTCCTGTAGCGCAGTTGGTGTTCTTCTTGCTCCTACCTATGAGCATGATTGTTGAAGTCTGGTGATGAAGGAAATCCTACAGTACGGAGAGACCTATAACCCTGCCTCTGAGAAAGTGTTATCGTCTGCCTTTGGTGATGAGCAGATTATCAAGCTGGGTCTCGAGTACTCTGTAAGAGAAGGATGGATAGTTCCACGCTCCCCGTCACCGTCACCTATAGAAGAACATGTTATTGAAGTGACCCCCGTTGCTGTTCCTGTGAGTGAAGAAGTTGTTCTCCCCACTGATAGTATGGGCGAGATGGTGACGCTGTCAAAGGAGCTTTGGTCTGAGGTGCGGGGAGTTCGATCTGAGTTGAAGGAGGTGAGATCTGAGCTGCAGGATGTGAAGGAGAGGTTAGCAGCCCTGGAGTTTGTAGTAGAGGTTGTCTCAGGTGGTGTGACAGCTGTGCTTGAAGGGCTCCCATCGCAGATCAAGTGACTTGCTACAGAGATTGTGGAACAATTGAAGGTTCCGTCCCAAAATGATGCTTAGTCTGGACTGTCTCATGGACCCCCCGCTTTGCCAACCCTACCACATATATCCCTACTTCTTTGATATATTCTTTTTGAATTTCATGTTAGATGTCTCTGTGCATTTTGATTTCCCTACCTGACTGTGTGGTGTCCGTGTGACACACTTATGACTTGCTGGCATGACTGAAATGTTTTCTTTCCATTACTCTGTGTCCTTGGCTGCAAATCTTTTTGATGATGCCAAAAGGGGGAAGAAATATGTGTGCATTCACTAAGGGGGAAAATCTATACCAAAGTTTAAGCGGATGTCTATTTGAGGGGGAACTACGCTTGCTAGACTTAAATAAGAGTTTAAAGAATAAATTCTGAAGTAATTTGAAGAAGCTAGCAGCTGTAGGGAGCTATAGATGTAATTTCCCTGTCATAGCTGTGTGTGATCTCTTATTTGTGAAGAAGTGTTTGTCATCATCAAAAAGGGGGAATTTGTTGGATCCTTTGTGTTTTGATGATAACAAACACTTAGCTAATATTTGACTTGAGTGTGCAGAAATCACAAAACTGTCTGAGAAGTCGCAGGGTCCAGACTGTCTGAGAGAAACGTGACTAGACATCTCTGAGAGAGCTCAGCGCTACGAGAGAGATGAGATCTGCGTGAGAGACGATATCAGAATCAGAGGAGATATTCGAGATATATCAAGATCCGAGCTGGAGATATTCGAGATATACTCAAGATATGATATGGAAATATACGAGCTGGATATGGAAGGGAATGATTTATTGGGTTAAGATATGGAAATATCTTAACCAATCAAATCTGCAAGATGGAGATCAAATATCTGATGGAGATCGAATCTCTGATGTAGATCAGATCTGCTGGGCATCTCTGCGAGAGAGCAGCGCTGCGAGAGAGATGCGTTCTGTGTGAGGGACACACCGACATTATGACGAGATCGGATCAGCGAGAATATATTCGATACGAATCAGAGATATTCGAGTATATCTGTGGGATAATTGACGAGCAGTATTGATGTCAGTATATACACGGATATACATCTAGTGTATACGATGGGAAGAATCAAGCCAGATTTGGAAATGAAATATGTGACAGGGTTAAGATATGGAAATATCTTAACCAAATCATATTTCTGGATAGCAATCAGATCTTTGACAGAGATCAGATCTGCCGAGTGAAGACATCTATAAAAGGAGGAGACGTCTTCAGTTGTGAGTGCAGCTTTTGGAGAGGGTGATCGAACATTGAAGAGAAGATCAATTTCGGAGCTGACGAAGTGCTGCTGTGTGCGGACGAGACAGATCGTGTTAGTTGATACTTTGAGTTGAGTAGTATTGTTAGCTGTCACTGAGTGAGACAAAGTGTAACAATCTACAAGCATACTCTTTCATCAATAACATTGATCTTGAAGCCCTTCTGGAATTGTCCAGAAGGCAAGTGGTTTTCAGCCAGTTGCAAGAGTTGCAATAAGGTTTCCACTATAAATCGTGAGTATTTACTTTCGGCATTGTATTTCCTGTAGTAGAGATAATTTCCGCTGCCATCTGTCTGAGGGATACCAATATGGGAACTCCCTCACATAGTTGGCTAACCTAACGATCCAACAGGTCCAAAGACTGATTGAATATAATTGAAATTTCCTTTTTTTATATTTATTTTACTTCTCAATGCCTTGAGCCGACCCAATCATGCCCTAATAGGCTTAATTAAACATCCAAACAACAGAGATCATATTGACAGGCCGTCGTCGTGCCTGTACAAAAACATTTATAATTTCCACTACCTTAGGCTCACTATGAATTAGTAGAGCGGCAAGTAGGGGTCGAACCCAAGAGAGCTAGATGGTTACTATTTGTTCTGTGAGAAAGGAGAAGTAAGTTAAGTAAGACAAGTTTGGGGGGGTTTTGAAATTGGTTTTGTGTTGAATGCAAGTGCGGAAAGTAAATGCAAGAGGATTGTGATCAAGAGAATGGTGTTCGGTCTAGGGGCCTTTTGTTGTGGCTCAACTCATCATTGACCTCTAATGATCATACTATGTGTTCAAGATGTATCAAGGCCATTCCAAGCACTCGACTTGCCACACCGTCTAGTCCTTTTCAAGACATAGAACTCTAGTTCTAGCAAGACTAATACTCCATTTCAAGATGTATTAGCCTTAGTGCAACCGCTTGGTGTCATGATTTATTATCGACCAAACAGTTAATAGAAGGACTAGACCACTAGGCCAAGCTTTGCCATGTCAAGCATCCACTTGATTTCATTGTCTAATCTGAATTGAACTACTCGGCTAGTCTTGCCATTTCAAGCGTCCACATAGCCTCGTTGTTCAACCAATAATGGCACAAGAACTAGCGAACACAAAGAAGCATTAAGTAAAGGGTCTCGAAGTTGTGCTACAAATATTATTGTGGCTTGTTTATCATTGACCTCTAATGATCTAATCTTGTGTCCATGAGTGTGGTTGTTTCCATTTCAAGTCTCAACCCAAGGTAAGGCCATTTCAAGCACTTACACCACAAGAACACAAAATAGCATTAAGAAAAGGGTCTCAAAACATTGCCACAATATATCAACCCCTAAACCGAATAGTGAAGGGATTAGCCACTCATGTTCATGGTAAGAACACAAGGACTAAAAGACATTCGGAATTACAAGGATTCTCTAAAATGCGTAACTTGAAATGTAAAGTGCGTAACTTGAAATGTAAAGTGCGTAACAAAAGAAGGAGTAGAGAGAAGTTGGAGCTTTCAATATCAATAACAACAAGTAGAGAGGAGTAAGAGATTGAGAAGGAGGAGGGGTAATGATTTCGTGTGGCTTGGCTCTCTATTTATAGAGCCATGAGCTAGAGGCTCCTCTCATTCTTTAAGAAGTTGCCCATGCCTTGTGGTCTTTTGCCATTGTTTTCTCCCACTTGTGCCACTTTTGCCCATGCTTCTTTGCTCTCCTTTGATTAATGCACGAATGGGGATGGGTTGGGCATGTGTTGTCTGCCTTTTCCAGCTCTCATATGACACTAAAGGACAGCTTCTTGATGCATCCTTAGAATATAAATCCCCCATGCTCCTTTGAGCTCCATTTGATGACATTTTCTGACACGATGGGATTATTTGCTTTTCCACTAATATGGAATATTCTAAAACTATGTGCCGAGCCAGAATTTCGATTTGAAGAGTTTTGCTCGACGATGCCCTCAAAATGCATAATCTGTGCGCGCAGGCCCTGTCGGAATGAGCCGAAATGGCTTGGCATGGGGCAAAAGTGAATTGGCTCGGGCGTTTTGCTGGAAATTTAGAACTTCCGAGTCATTGATCATTTAGAACAACTTGGTCGAGCCAGATTTCTTGGAAGATGATTTTGGTCCGAGGATTCTCGCATCGCCTTGATTCTGCGCGCACATGGCCTGGGACTCTGCTGGGTGCGGCCTGGGCGCTGCTTCCGCGGACGTCTTCTTCAATTCTGTGCCGCGGACGTCTCCTGCAATTGTGGAAATGCTTAAGGCGTCCGCGCATTATATTCTCCATGCCTCCGCGGTTTGTACTGAGGAAAATGCCAAGGCGGGGACTTCATTTCTTTCCGCGCCAAACATCTTCAAAAGACTCCTTTTAGCCGGTTTTCCTCTTAAGACCCCGAAATTGCCTGAAATGCAAAACTACATTAACAAGCACATGTTTGTATGTCCAAAAGTTGAATTTGGTGGGAATTGTTGACTCGATGAGTCGTATAAATACGTCTCATCAAATCACCCCACACTTATATTTGTTCGTCCCGAACAAGGCTAGTCAAAAGAGGAAAACAAACATACAAGTCCTTCTCGGCACTCTAGATAAAATGCTAGTCTAGATTTCTCCTTTCCATGCATTCTCAATCACTACTCAAGGCATTTGCTAAAACATGGAATTAACTTGATACATGTACCTTTGAGTCGAGATGCAAACCAATTCGGATGAGTGGGAGATAGTCCTTTTTAGACCCATGATCCACACTCTTGGGTCCGGTTCTTGTTACATGGTTATACTTGTTGCTTCTTCTAGCACGTGATGAATTCAAGCTCAAGGGTTGGGTCCTTTTGATACTTTTCTTGGACATACTTGTAGTGAACTTGGCCTTTGGCCTTTGGTGAGACCTTGATAATCCTTTACTTGCTTCGGTTAGAACTTCACATGAGTTGATTTTTCTTTGAGTTTTGCCCCTTTTGTGATTTTTATTGTCCATTCCTTCTTGGGAGGTCCAATCATCTCCCTCAAGCATATGGAAATACCTCCCCGCTCTTTCTCATCCTTGTCGTTTCGTGCGGGTCAAGATGAGGGTCACTCATCTATTTTCCCGACTACTAAGACTAGAGATAGGACGGTTTGATTCCCGTCCCACCACTTGCATATCCGCTACAATGGTGGAGTCAACTACAACCATGAGTCTCGAAGTGCAGCCTCCACAAGTCCATATAACCATGTAACTCGAATCCCGGATCCTTGAGTGCTTTTGTCAAGTCTCACTAGGACATTTCTATCAACTCCACATCCCTATTTATCCCAACTCATAAGGACACATAGATAGTTAGATTCACATGTTAGTCGCACAATTTTAATTTCATATGAGTAATGCATGTACTAGGATCCATCTATTTCACATCATGAAAGCTCCACACCCTTCTCCTACGCATTTTATTCACAAAACCACGCATTTTATTCCAAAATTTTAAAATTTTCAAAGGGAAACGTGCTGACCCATGCATGTGCAAGAAAATAGACGTGATGACACAACAACCTACTAAACACCCCACCCCACACTTTTGAAATGAGCCGTGGCCTCACGGCACAACTCAATCAAGACAATATGCACGCAATCAATGGAAAGAACAAGGTACTATAGTGAAACGGAACTCCCCTCGTATGCCATGAAGTGACAAGGCGTGGATTAGTGTCGGAAACTCATGGGGGGCTAGGTCGTGCTCGGTCTCTCAGGTGAGCCTCGGCTTTGGGTGCGTCCCGGTCTAGGACCGTCGCTGGGTTCCTCGGGCCTAAGGTCTCGGATGTGCTCGGTGCTCTCCTTTGGCACACCCGGTTCTACTTAAAATGCGTAGCAGAACCGGCAGATTGCGTAGCACTTGGACCCGACCTACAAAAACATCCTTATTTCTTTCCAATCATAAAAGAGGTGAGGGTTAGTATAAATGCAAGAAAATGAAATGCAGGAAAATACTGAAACATGCCGGGCTGCCTCCCGGCGAGCGCCTTTGTTTAACGTCGTTGGCTCGACGGTACCTCCTTCAAGGAGGTTCATTGGGATCTCATGGGCGGGTGAGGTCAAACTTTGCCTCAGTGTCTCCTTCGATTCGCCCCAGGCCCTTGTGGAATGATGTGCACAATTCTGACATCCAATAGTCGGGCAGGTTCGCCTTCTCATTCCTCCATGTCGGCGAGGAAGTTTTAACCATAGCTGCTGTCCCAGTCGTGCCTACGGTCTCTCTTGGTCGGTCAGGGACTAGGGTACTGAAATCCGAGGTGTGCACAATGTCCGGTGGCTTCTTTGTGCCCGGACGGTCATCATTATTATAGATGTAGAAATCTGAAATTCCGCCGCCGAATGAAAGTGACAATACACCCTCGCCCATGTCAATCCTAGCCTTCGTGTCGTAGAGAAATGGTCGTCCCAATATCAGCGTAGGAGGCTCATCGTTTCTAGCATTGCCTATCTACAAGACGTAGAAATCTGCAGGAATAGCAAGGTCTCCCACTTGGAGTGTCACATCCTCAAGCAATCCAACCGGTCGAATGCATGACTTGTCGCCCAACTCAATCATCAGTTTAGGCGGGCTCAACGGACCAAGCCCCAATGAGTGGTATAAGGAGTAGGGCATGGCATTAACGGCAGCACCAAGATCGATCATGCAATTAGGAACTTGAGCTTCTCCTATACCGCATGTGACCGTGAAAGCTCCCGGGTCTCTAACCTTGTGGCTCGTAGTGAGAGCAAGCTCCATCATGGGTCCATCTTGCTCGGGCAACTCCTCCAATCTATCTAGCTCGTCATCATCAATCATGATCACCTCCATCATGCTAACATTTGCCCTTGGGTTTTGGACGGTTTGAGAGGGAAGCAGTCCGGTCTCCTTCTTCATTTCGGACACAGTTGCAATAAGTTGAGACATTTGCTTTTCGATCTCGGTCATTCGCCCATCGGTCTTGGCTTGATTTTGCTGAATGGTGGCATTCAATTGAGCATTACTTGCGGCCATCTCTTTCATCATATCCTTCATCATATCCTCCAAGGACCGGTTTTGTCCAACCGGGCTTGGACCGCCTTGATTGTAATTCGGGCCCGGTCGGTTTTGAGAAGGTGCGCCTTGTTGAAACTGCCTTTGGGGAGGCCTATAGACTTGTTGGGTAGCTTGAGGAGCGGCTTGTTGATGGTTAGATTGTTGAGCGAAGTCCCTCGGAATGCCATGGCGCCACGTCTCACCGGCCGGTCCTTGTCCATAGGGGCGACTAGTTTCGGACCGGTTTTGGTACCCTTGATAATCTCCAATAGCATTCACGTCCATATGGTCCTCTTCCAGCAATGTTGGGCAAGAATCCGTTTTGTGGTCCATAGCACCACAAAACTCACAAGGCTTTGTTTTGGCCGCCGGTTCCCTCCTCATTAGGTGCATCATCATTTCTTTCATTTGTTTCACGTCCTCGGACAAGTGATTTGTATGAGTTTCAGCCTTGGCTACACTCTTGGTTCGGCTCATCTCTTCTGCCCGAGAGGTCTCTTCTTGGTATCTAGCATTCTCGGCCATGTCCTCTATCAGTTTCCTTATGCCACTCAAAGGTAAGTGCATAATCGAGCCTCCGGCCGAAGCATCAAGTAGTCTCTTGTCTAATGGCCTCAATCCTTCCAACAAGTACTCAACGAGTATCTTTTCGGACATTCCAAGGTTGAAGCAGCTCCTTTCTAACCGGTTGAACTTCTCCACATAGTTGTACATCGACTCATTAAGTCCTTGCTTCATTTCTTGGAGCTGACGTCTCACTTGCATAGCCCGGCCCACCGGGTAGTATTTCTCCAAAAACTTGGCTTGCATTTGACTCCATGTGTGAATACTACCTGAGGGCAAGGAGAGGAACCAATCATTTGCTCCATCTACGAGTGAGAAGTAGAAGGCCTTCAATTTGAAGTCCTCTACTTCTACCCTAGTTGGCTTTAGATTTTGGCAAATGCCACGGAAACGTTGCAAATGAGTAGTCGCTGACTCTCCTTGAGAACCCGAAAACTTGGGCAAGTTATGAACTACGCCCGAGTTTATGGCTATGTCCTCGAGGCCAGGATCCTCATATATGCACCATGAATGATTCCGGAATCGGGGAATTGAGAGTTCGGCCAATGTAGGTTCGTGGGGATCATTGTACTCATAGTACTCCTCCCGGGCCCGACGTTGAGGTGGAGGTGGTGGTGTAGGTGCCCTATAAGGACGCCTAGGAATTGCACCACCTCGGGCACCAAGTCCCCCTCGGTTTGCCATGGCTTCTTGCCTCCTTCTCAAATTCCTTGTCGGACTAGTACTTCCGGATCCTCAAGTGCTATGGGTGGGTTTTCATCTTGGGGGAAATAATTCATGTCATTGTTAACCGCATCATTTTCATCATCATAGTTTCCACCGTGATGAGACATGGTTTACAAAGATCACTCCCAAAGATTAAACCAAGCAACTTGAAAATAAACGAAAGTAAAGCTAGCAAATAAGGGATTCCCAGGAAATTGGGGGAGTCACAAATGGTCTCACTTAAAACCCAATCTCCTTAGACTCGTAAGTCTTGGTGACAGAATCCTTTAGATGCTAGGAAAAAAGAAATTAAGGCAAAAATCGAGAAAAAAGAAAGAACAAATTTTACCGTGCGTAGCTCCCCGGCAACGGCGCCATTTTGACAGGCCGTCGTCGTGCCTGTACAAAAACATTTATAATTTCCACTACCTTAGGCTCACTATGAATTAGTAGAGCGGCAAGTAGGGGTCGAACCCAAGAGAGCTAGATGGTTACTATTTGTTCTGTGAGAAAGGAGAAGTAAGTTAAGTAAGACAAGTTTGGGGGGTTTTGAAATTGGTTTTGTGTTGAATGCAAGTGCGTAAAGTAAATGCAAGAGGATTGTGATCAAGAGAATGGTGTTCGGTCTAGGGGCCTTTTGTTGTGGCTCAACTCATCATTGACCTCTAATGATCATACTATGTGTTCAAGATGTATCAAGGCCATTCCAAGCACTCGACTTGCCACACCGTCTAGTCCTTTTCAAGACATAGAACTCTAGTTCTAGCAAGACTAATACTCCATTTCAAGATGTATTTAGCCTTAGTGCAACCGCTTGGTGTCATGATTTATTATCGACCAAACAGTTAATAGAAGGACTAGACCACTAGACCAAGCTTTGCCATGTCAAGCATCCACTTGATTTCGTTGTCTAATCTGGATTGAACTACTCGGCTAGTCTTGCCATTTCAAGCGTCCACATAGCCTCGTTGTTCAACCAATAATGGCACAAGAACTAGCGAACACAAAGAAGCATTAAGTAAAGGGTCTCGAAGTTGTGCTACAAATATTATTGTGGCTTGTTTATCATTGACCTCTAATGATCTAATCTTGTGTCCATGAGTGTGGTTGTTTCCATTTCAAGTCTCAACCCAAGGTAAGGCCATTTCAAGCACTTACACCACAAGAACACAAAATAGCATTAAGAAAAGGGTCTCAAAACATTGCCACAATATAGCAACCCCTAAACCGAATAGTGAAGGGATTAGCCACTCATGTTCATGGTAAGAACACAAGGACTAAAAGACATTCGGAATTACAAGGATTCTCTAAAATGCGTAACTTGAAATGTAAAGTGCGTAACTTGAAATGTAAAGTGCGTAACAAAAGAAGTAGTAGAGAGAAGTTGGAGCTTTCAATATCAATAACAACAAGTAGAGAGGAGTAAGAGATTGAGAAGGAGGAGGGGTAATGATTTCGTGTGGCTTGGCTCTCTATTTATAGAGCCATGAGCTAGAGGCTCCTCTCATTCTTTAAGAAGTTGCCCATGCCTTGTGGTCTTTTGCCATTGTTTTCTCCCACTTGTGCCACTTTTGCCCATGCTTCTTTGCTCTCCTTTGATTAATTCACGAATGGGGATGGGTTGGGCATGTGTTGTCTGCCTTTTCCAGCTCTCATATGACACTAAAGGACAGCTTCTTGATGCATCCTTAGAATATAAATCCCCCATGCTCCTTTGAGCTCCATTTGATGACATTTTCTGACACGATGGGATTATTTGCTTTTCCACTAATATGGAATATTCTAAGACTATGTGCCGAGCTAGAATTTCGATTTGAAGAGTTTTGCTCGACGATGCCCTCAAAATGCATAATCTGTGCGCGCAGGCCCTGTCGGAATGAGCCGAAATGGCTTGGCATGGGGCAACAGTGAATTGGCTCGGGCGTTTTGCTGGAAATTTAGAACTGCCGAGTCATTGATCATTTAGAACAACTTGGTCGAGCCAGATTTCTTGGAAGATGATTTTGGTCCGAGGATTCTCGCATCGCCTTGATTCTGCGCGCACATGGCCTGGGACTCTGCTGGGCGCGGCCTGGGCGCTGCTTCCGCGGACGTCTTCTTCAATTCTGTGCCGCGGACGTCTCCTGCAATTGTGGAAATGCTTAAGGCGTCCGCGCATTATATTCTCCATGCCTCCGCGGTTTGTACTGAGGAAAATGCCAAGGCGGGGACTTCATTTCTTTCCGCGCCAAACATCTTCAAAAGACTCCTTTTAGCCGGTTTTCCTCTTAAGACCCCGAAATTGCCTGAAATGCAAAACTACATTAACAAGCACATGTTTGTATGTCCAAAAGTCGAATTTGGTGGGAATTGTTGACTCGATGAGTCGTATAAATACGTCTCATCATCTGTCTGAGGGATACCAATATGGGAACTCCCTCACATAGTTGGCTAACCTAACGATCCAACAGGTCCAAAGACTGATTGAATATAATTGAAATTTCCTTTTTTTATATTTATTTTACTTTTTAATGCCTTGAGCCGACCCAATCATGCCCTAATAGGCTTAATTAAACATCCAAACAACAGAGACCATATCATGCCAAAAATTGATTATGAATTAGGATTAACAAACTTAATAAAGTCACTCTAAACACAGTGTTACCACATCACATACATGGATAAGAACAAAACTTAATTAATAATCAACAAGATTATGACAAAAGATTTGTTACATATTGCCTACTTCAAATAATCAACTTAGTTTTGATTTGATATTGGGTCCGGACTACTATGCTTCTATTTATAACTTTATTACAAATGATATATATCATAACAATATTCTAAGCTCCCCTTATCCTAAAAAAACAATATTCTAAGCTCATGTCTCAATTCTTATCATAAATAGTCACATGCTAAATCAAAAATAGAAAATAGTCACATTAATTATTGCTATGGAAATTTTTTTATGCACAGGCGTATATGAATTTGTTAATAATCTTGTGGACTCTAATAGAACTCGAACCATCTAAATATCTTTTGTTATAAGTCTACATCTATTTTTTTTTTTTTGATTGAGTGCTTTAGCACTAAAGTTGCAGCATCTGTTCATTTTTTTTTTTTTGGATGCGCAGATAGGGACTTGAACCCGGGATCCTCATGCCCGGGTGGAGCGCTCAACCAGTGAGCCAACTCACTTTGCCCTAAGTCTACATCTATTTTTAATTCAATGTTATGTGCGCATTCGAATGAAGAAACTCCACTTGTTGAGTTTGCACAAAACACCGGATCCTGAGGATCCGATTTTGTAAAAAATACAAAAAATCGATTCCCGAGAATCCCATTTCATTAAAAATGGATCATTTTTAAAATATAAAACTCGCATCGATCATTTCTAATATATCAAACTCATTTTGGATCATTTCTAATAAAAACTCCAAATTCTCTAACCAGTCTTTTATCACTATAGTCTGTGGTTTTAAAGTGTCCAGCTGAATTGGAGCCACACAGTCACCATTGGCCATGGGACATTTTTTTTTTGTTTCATAAAACCTGTAAAGGTAAAGATACACTGAGGTCCAGAGGACCAAACACCTGAAACACTGAAGAGAGTTCTCTCGCTGAAATCTCTAACACAACCCTCTCTAAAAAAACTCAATAGAGCTCTCTTGCTAGCACACTCGAGGCACTTTAACACTAGAAATTTCCAAAATGAGCTCTACCACAATAGCCTTCCGGCAACAGACCACCCTCTCGAAATTCTTAACATCACAATGGCCATGTGATGTTATAGTCCTAAAGTTCTAAAGTGGAAGTCTTTTGTGGCTAGTAGCTTCATCCATGACAGTTCATGAGACTTTGCGAGACAGTGTGTAGACTTCTTGCATGTCCCGCAGTTTCTTGAGTTCCTTCTTGATCTGTTCAGTTCGGCTCAGAACAGTGTTGAGCATGCCGTTGGAATCTGTTGATGAGGAGCGATTGGCAAGTTGAGATTTCTCATGTTTGAGTTGTTCTTGTAGATTGAGGAGGTAGGTCTTCTGTACATGGAGCTTCTCCTTTACCATTTGGTATTCTGCTTCCTGTAACTTCTTTAGTGACTGGAGAGTATCATAAATCTCATCTTCCAGCATCAGAGGGCTGATCTCTTGCTCATCTGGAGAGTTGGCCATATCATTATTTTGACCTGCTTTTCCCAAAACTGAAGAGTCCATGCTAATGGGTTCGGCCTTCAATTCGCTTTGATTACTAAACCTGCCTGCATATATGAGACAAGGTCACCAGTAGCTAAACAGAAATTCTTTCTGCATCCGAGGGAAAATAATGCAAGTCACAAAGTTGTAAATGAAAAAAAAGTGAACTTCAGACAATCTATGACTCACTATTTGAATGTCAGAGCCATAGATCAGACATTTCAGTAGAGCTGTTACGCTTCAGTCTTAATAAAAGGATCCATTGCATGAATCTAAGACATAGAACCTGGATATTCTATCCATCACCATGGAATTATGTCATGATTTTTCACCCTCAGTTCATTTCAGAATTCAAGTCTGTCTTGCATAAATTTGTTCTATATCACCTCATTCATATAGTCAATAAATAACCACCTTCACCCCTTGTCTGACTCACTATGTATGCCTTCCGATCTTCTTAATAGCTCAGTCACACAAGCATTTACATATCACCCACATAACACATCTGAAGTAATTCCTCCATTTTGAGAACCAAGCCTTAACTTATTGAATAACAACATCCTATTACATCTCTTCATCAGCTAGATTATAGAATCACGATACCTGAATATGAAAAACCATCTACATTTTTCTCCCTACCCACTCGACGGACGACGACTGACTGGTTTACTCTGAATCATCCAATTTTGCTAGAGTGAAGCCTAAACCCATTTTCCACTATGTTCACCTTGCCTAATATTTACCCCACTAAGTCTCACTCGCTAAAAGAAAAAAATCAAGCACAAACAGCATATACTACTAACCTATGTCATTTGGATACTAGAAACTAAAAGGATGCATGCAAAACTGAGGAAATAAGATTTTTATAATATGGGATCGAGTACTTACTCAGAGGTTTAGCATACAGGTTATCCTCAGCTTCCCATATGCTTTTCAGGGGGGTGCCATTTTTAAGCTGATGAGCAAACATTAGATTATGTCCTGCTTCAAGTATCTACATAAAAGAAAGATGGAAAATAAAAGTATATGTACCTTGTAAAAAGCAGTTTCAATACGGCGCAATAACACTTGAGCAGTCTCTCTTTCAGATCCACGCAGAATACAGATGCCGAGTTTCAAAATCTTCTTTATATTACTACCAGAATTGATGGATTTACAGGTCTCTACGAATTTTGTAGCATGTGGAACCAGATCTGACCTACCATCACATCGTCCGCAGTAGTATGCAGCATCCAGCTTATATACTCCCCCGACCGTTCCAGCCATGTAACATAGAAAAGCGCAGGCCAAATGTGCAACATGCGCACAGACATAAGCCTCATTGACCACTGTCTCACATCTAAAATAACTGTAACCTCCTAATGAAGATTTCACAGTTTTGGAACAGAGAATACATGAGCAGTGTCGACAGAAATCAGATTTCGTGCAGCAAATATCGCAAGGCATGGTGGCCTTTTCAGCTCCTAAATGCAAACCCTTACAAGATTTCTTTCCAGCGGGACACTTTTTCAATTGACACTCAGAACCACAGTCATCTTCCATGTAGCTTGATGATGAAGCCCTTGGGTCATCTAAAGTACAAGACCGTAGGCGAGTTAGAATTTTTAGCAAGCACCGATAATCCAATTGAGGATGTGTAAAATATGTAAGAAAACTGAAGAACAGATATCCAGCATCTTTCATAAATATAAAATCAATGAGAGTTATATTCCATTGCAAAGTTTAAATTTGTGTCACTTTACAGAGAAATGAAGTCATATTTTAACAAAAAAGAGTGGGTGGGCCACATATTCAAATGGAAACTTCAGTTTCACTTTCTCTTGCTGCTTTTGAATTAAGTTTCTGTACCCCATATATAAACTGAGTCAAACATGATGTGAAAGACTGAAAGCTGAACTAGGAATTACTATACTACAGGCACAAGCAAAATGAGAGCCAATTTTCCAAACCTTTAGACTACTTAGAAGATCTGGAGAGCTACATAGAAAATCCATAACATATCTGAAAATGGGGATTATAAAATAGTTAGCAACCATAACTTCAGATCAAAGATCAGAATAGCACAGATTAAGGGGCCAGTAATAAACTAACACCAACCTGTAATGGAGCTGATAGGCCTCTTAGCCGGAATGTCCCAAGTAAACATGGCAAAAAATGCGTGAACATCTGTATCAGGGAATTCTTTTCTGATATATCGTTCAATGGCTGTTTTACTAGCAAATGCTCTTGGCTGAGGTAGATGCCTGGGCGCACAAAGGTATCGGACCTTATGGTGGTCACGTTTACTAATTCTTCTTCCTACCTTCCACGTCCAATTATCACCAGGTTTTGGCCAATTTTGGGGCGCATAAGGATGTCCTACTCCAGTTTCATTTGGACCAACTGGTATAAGAACAGTACCATTCGCAGCTACTGCAGGTGTAGCTACATTCTTTGGATCAGAGTCATCAACTTCCATAGGCTCCTTCATAGCAGATTGGATGAGAAAATTGACTGCAGTATCATAAAATAACACAATTAAACTGAAGACTGTCCATAAAAATGGAACAGCATAAGATGATGAAACCTGTGCTCATTCCATTTTAATGTTGTTTTCCTCTGCAAACCACTGTGAACTTAAGCAAATAACAAATGCAGCTATTCATCATCGCTTATTTTAAATAAAAAAAGCATTTGATTACGAAAAGGCAGATGATTCTCAGGTACAGTTTAGTTTAGTTTAGTTTTTTTTAAAGATAATTTTATTTATTGAAAAAGTAAAAAGACAAACACAATACAAGGGATCAGGAACAAACGAAGTTGGTATCCTAATTTTTAGGGCAAGCTCTAGCTGAAGAAATAAGAGATAGAACAGTACGGATTCTCAGGTACAGTTTACTTACAGAGGCTTGCGAGAAGAAATAAGAGATAAAACAGGACGGATTCTGGCAGAGGCAGCACATCCGCAAAGTGAATGCCAAAAAAAAAAGTCGAAAATGAGATCATATAATCACCTGAAATGCGAGCGAAATACGTGGCTGATTCTTCAAGAGGCGCTGATGATCAGCGACGAGTCTGAAACGAGAGATAAAACCTAAGATTAGTTTTTTGAACATCCGACAGGCGAATGTGGAGGATTTGTTTTTCAATCTACAATCGATTGAGAGTCGAGGAGTTATTAGATGAGCATTTTAGTTTCCAATTTTTGAAAAATAAATTGGAAATATTACTTTTTTATTTTTGGAGAAACTCAAAGCATTATATTGTTTAAGAGGATTGATATTTACGGTATCTTTCTCTTTGAGTCCAGAGCTTCTCTCTCCTTCTCGAAGAGTCCAGAGCGTTTTCTAGTTTCAGTTTCGTCCGCCCTTCACCGCCTCATCTTCGGCGGTCTTCTGGGCTCTCCTCGTCGGCCGGTCAACTATGTGGACCAGATGGAAAACGTGGAACTCTGTGAAAACCAAGAAGAACTGCTTGGTAGCACTGAGCTCAAGCCAGTAAAAGTTGAGATGAAACTTGATGCAGAGATGCCTGTATCTGAGGAGACAACCGATCTACCTCTGGATGGTAGTCTCAAATCAAAGACAGACACTGATTCGGAAGTGCAGCAATTCGCCATCAAAGAGCCAGTTGCAATTCAGGGTCTCAACAAAAAGAACAATATCAACAGCTTGATAAGTGAGGAATATTTTAAAGCCCCCAAGACACCGTTTCAGGAGATGAGCATCAGAAGGCTGCAGATCGGTTGTCTCCTCAGATACAGGCATCTCTGCATCAAGTTTCATCTCAACTTTTACTGGCTTGAGCTCAGTGCTACCAAGCAGTTCTTCTTCGTTTTCACAGGGTTCCACGTTTTCCATCTGGTCCACATAGTTGACCGTACTCATAACAGAATTATGGGGCTTAAAATCCAAGTTAAGCGCTTGCAGACTGGATCTCACAATCGACCCACGAACCTCAACATAAATCGATATGCACTTCTCAAGCCTTTCATTTGCAATAAGCGTTTCTAGAATTGCTTGCAGCTTCTGAATAACTTGTACTGGTAAAGGCGAAGGTGCAATACAAGCTTGACTTCCTTCAGACGAGGAAGTAGATGCCATTGGAAGCGGCACACTGTTTTCTGTCAAGAGTCTCCGAAACTCAGTTTCCAACTTATCTAAAGCCGCATTGAAGAGCCCATCATCAAGTTGACTTCGATCTCCATCCTTCTGTAATCGGCTGAGGGTCTTCAAAGATGATTTCAGATTTGAAAGAATATAACCCTCGTCTGCCACTGAATTATCACCCAAATACTCCACAATATCCTCTAGCCACTGGATCGCAAACCCAATATTATCTTTCAAGAACTTTTATGCTTCCTCAAGTCTCCCTAACACAGCTAAATACCCACCAAGATCAACTCGTGGATCACCCAACAGTGACTTCTCAAGCCCATGAATAGCATCATACACCTTTAGTACCGGGGCAGCAGGTGTCACAGCTCGGTTTATATGCTCCCCAACTTCCATTAAAGCATCCTTGTTGGCACGAATAGGCCTCACAGCAGCCTCCAAATGAGGCAACCTGTGGCGGATCTCATCCAGACTCGGACCAGCCCTCTCCACTGCAAATCCCACTGCTTGATCTGTCCAAATTACTTTTCAGCTGACTTCAACTTGTCAACTGTATCATCACCAGATAACCCCATCGATCTGAACCGGGAAATTGAAACCCTAACACTTCTCTCCCAATTCAGACTAAACTAACCACAACTATAGTTCACACCTCGACACAGATGAAATCCAATCAGCATAAAAAAACAACCTCCATTCATCTCAGCCATAAATCACCAAGAAAACCCCAATTCCAAAATTCAAGCCAACTATCAGAAAACCAGGAAATGCGTATTCCAGAAGCTTTATTCAAACAAATCAACCGACAAAAGTCCACCAACCTACGAACTTACACAAGTCAGAAGATGTTGGAATATGTGTAAAGAAAATTTAGTCTGATTGATTGTGCAGACAAAGAAGTACTGCTCGGCTCCGCAATGAAGCTGATGTTGCCATGGATTGTGACCAGAGTGATTGTGCTTCGCTCCAGTGTCAGCTTGGTTGAATCGGAAAGCCAGGAGGATAAAGAGACCGTTGAAAAACGAGACGATGATTTGTTTGTCTATGCAGGCTAAGCCGTGGATGAACACAGCGATGATACCGTTGCTGCCGTCGATAGTGACCGGAAATTGCTTCGGTTCGGTTGCGATACGAGTTGATCGTGACGAGTGACGACGGTTAGAGCCGTGACGAATGACGACGATTAGAGACGTGCCGATGTTGGATATCGAAGTAGCCGATTGAATTCACGGAGATGTTTTCTCCAACTGGCGACTACCTAGTCTTGACGGAGAAACCCTAATTGGGTTGACTAGTCAAATGGATTGAACCAATAATTTTGGTCCATCATAATTGTTACTTGTTCACTCCATGAATTTGATTCTGACTAAATTCATGTCATATTTTTGGGCCGTGCGAGAAAAGAAACATTTGGGCCAAGAAGAAAATGCTACTGAGTCTGCGGCCGAATGAGGCCACGATACTCGGAATTTCTCTGCTTGCTGCGATGAAAATGGCTGATGCAGGAAGGATTTGTAATGAAAATCGGATATCTTTGACAGCGGCGACCGATGGCTGGATGAAAGTCGAGGAGGATGATGACGATGTGCCCTAATCTGACATCTTGCTCATCTGATTAAATCAAAGCTTGGATCTCGATATGAATCGAGTTACTGAAGTTGTTTTTTTTGATACAGCAATGGGAAATACAACTGAAAGAGCAAACAGTATGAGAAACAGAACAACAGCCGAAACTAAACATAAACGCTTAAAAACACAGAAAAACAGAAAACGTAATCCGTGTTAAGCTCGCCACAGTCGTTGAGCAATCCGCACGCAAAAGACGCTCTCAGAATCATAGCTCACCAAGGGGCCAAACAGCAGAAGCAGCACCCAAAGATCACTAAAGCACCAGCCCCGTTTCTACAAATGAAATCCGGCCATACAAGGCCCGAAAGAGCAACCGGAGGAACCAGAACGAACCGCAATAGGCTTGACCTCCTCCCGCCACAACCATTGCCGTAACAAAAAAAAACCGAACTCCTAAGATCTAAACTAAACTACTAAAACTAAAAAAACTAACTAAATCTAAAAAACGGCTAAAAGGTCGCAGACAAGGCGACAATATAAGCTCAAAAAAGGAGTTTTAGCCGCAAAAATGTCAGCAAGCCCAAAACATCCACCGTCCGTCACCCCTGACCGGTCACTCGAGCACCATCCGACGCCTCCACAGCAGATCCACCATTCGCACCCCGTCCTTCGCCACCCCACCACCCTTCGGTGTCAAAACCACCACCGGAGGCCCTGACCGAAGCCATTTCACCTCCGAAAAACAGATCCGGGCGACCCAACTCCGCCTCCCCCGCCACGGCTGCAACTGGAGAAGCAGAATAGCCGACAACCACCGCCGGCTCAGAAGACCACACGAAGCAGCCCAAGGGAAGAAAAAACAGCGGCACCAATGGACATCCCCGCCACAGCGACGCCAGATCCGGCAGAATAGCAACCCAGCCAGGAGAGACAACCGGCAAAAATAAGCAAACGAAGAAAAGTCGACTATGCTGCTGGGTTCGCGGTGGAGAAAAGCTGGAGAAAAGTCTAGAAAGTATGGATGGACGCAGCGATCAGATCGTTGCTGCAGTTGATTATGACTGGACTGACATCGGTTTGTTCGAATGTCGGGATGGCGGAGAAGGCGATGGGGTCCTGAATCGGCGATCCGATCATGTCAAAGCCAGTGAGAGGAATCATGCACGATGATCTTACGCTAAGCTTTTTGACAGCCTTGTGTCGTACTGATGGAGGGCGATGGTGCAGCCGAGACTGTGGCCAGAGAAGCCATCATCGCACGAACCTGCTGCGGCAGAGATGTAATTGCTGTCCGGAGTTCATGACATTAGAGGAACTAATCCAACAGGAACCGACTCGACGGCACCTAATGGGTCATTGGCTGATGGATTTAGTTTGCAGCAATGAATTAGCTGCTGCACAATAGGACATTCCGATGAGGGCCGGAGAAGATGGTGCTTCTTCAAACTATAGGTTTCACGCCGGAGATGATATTCTTAGCATCAATGATGTGCTGCCATAGTGCCAGTCGATTGAAACCATATTTGGGTTTTGCCGTTGAGGCTGGGTTGGTTCAGTTGTTGAATCGATTCAATTTGATATTGATCAAAAGAATGCTTTCTTTTAATTTTAGCCCAATATAATTTATTCAGTGCATCTGACAAAACCATTCTATTTGCGCAGCAACTCTCATATGTTCGATCGGAGGCAGTGTTGCTGGAGGATGGTGCATGAGATCAAATTTGAATTTGATTTAGAATCAATTAATTTTGATTCAATTGATGCAGATTGCCTTGATAAAATGGCAGGAGATGTCAGCTTCAAAGTCAAAGGAAAACAAGGTTTGTGAATTGCCGGCTGCTGTTGCGCTGAGATGCCACCAAAATAGTGACCTGTGACAATGATGCCAAGCTCCTTACTGGCGAAGTGAACGCTGCGATACAGCCACGTGTTGGCTTGATTGAACTAAGAAGGTTTGATGACATGTCAATTGATTATAAATCTATTGATTAATTTTGTCAATCATCAGGATCTACACGTGATGTGATGGTGAGATGTTGATCCTTAATGGAAAGCCTGATACTCACTCAGTTTTCGAAGTCTGAGAAGCAAGGCCTAAAAGCCTATCTAAAGCGCGGAGATGCTTGCTTTTCAGCAGCAGCAATAACGCTCCGATTGTGATGGAACTGAAATCAGAGGGCTAGTAAATGGAGGGCTGTGTTTGGAGCCTGGAGATGTGGTGGAACCTCTCGGCAAGAGATGCAATTGAGGCGTTGAAAGTGATTGGCTGAGTCAGAGAATGACTCAATTTCATTTGATACAACCGTCCACAGTCAGAGCATGAGATGGAGCCACGGTTGTCATGGAGCAGATGATGCTCGCTGCCAGGATGATGATAGCATGCAGTGGCGGCTCCAATGGGACTTCATGCTGAATATGTTGAACCGACTCAGTAGAATCAAAATTGGGCTCAGATGAGCAATTGATGGGATCGAGCCGCCCGTGACAGGCACAATGGAGTTGTTGCCATCATATATGCTTCACTGAAGATGAAATCCTAAGTGGATTTTAATGGCTCCAGTGTGGAGGGCAACACTGATGTGTGTCACACCATTTGGATGATGGCTATGACTAGAAATAGACTAGCGAGTCTAGTTTTAGGAATATACATGCGGGTATAGTTTCACACAGCTGAGTGACATGACTGTCCGCCGTAGTGCTTGACGAAGTTGGATTGTGTATCCAAATGTCAATTTAAAAGAACAAATGGAAATTTGTATTGAAGCAAATGTAATAGTGAATCCTTTCATGGTCTTGAAAGTGTGAAATCCCTTGAGTTAATCCATAATGAGTTATGTGATTTGAAATATGGGGTGGTAATAAGTATTTTGTGACTTTCATTGATAGTACAAAATATTATTATAAATATTTGCTTAAAAGCATAAATGTGACAATTGAAAAAATTCGTCGTGTGATGTTGAATATTAACTTGAGAGGTTGAGTAGCAACTTGATCAGTTGAGAGAAGTGATATTGGAAGTGAGCATAATCAGTCCATCACACTCTTAAGTCGAATAGTGTTTCGAAAAGGGAAAAGTGTACTTTGAAAGAGATGATGAATGTGATGATGGTAAGTTCCGGGTTACCCCCAAGGAATGTGGGGGACTGATGAGCCGTATTTATACGACTCATCGAGTCATCAAATCCCACCAATTCCAGTACTTTTATATGCAAACAGTTACTTCTTAGTGTTGTTTCGCATTTCAGGTAATTTGGACGCTCTAAGAGGAATCGCATTCAAAAGACGGCTTTTGGAGCCAAAAACATCACAAGGAGTTTTTGACCGGTCCATAGGCACTTGAAATGAAGAATGGCCGAGAAAAATGAAGAATGGCCCGAGGAAATCAAAAGATGGCCGAAGAAAACCAGGTCGCGTCCGGGAAGAAGCAGGCCACGTCCGAGCGGCCATCCGAGCTCCAGCCGGCCATCCACTCGGCCATCCGAGCTCCAGCCGGCCATCCACTCGGCCATCCGAGCTCCATCCGAGCGGGCATGCGTGCGTGCCTCCGAGCGGGCATGCGAGCTCCAGCCCGTCCAGCCGATCGAGCATCCGACCTCCAGCCCGCACCCCCGACTGGCCATCCGAGCTCTTTGGCGCATTCCTCCGAGCGAGCCTCCGAGCTCCATGCGTCCGGCCATTCGAGCATTCCAGCCTTATCCCATCCAATCAAAGTCCAGCAGTCGGCCCAATGTGCATGCGATGCTAGGGTTTCGTAGCTTATTCACCAAGTTAGGGTTTCTCAAACCCTATAAATACAGGAGATCCTGCAGTCCTCAAACAATCCGAAAAACACAGAGAAATCCATCGATCTCACAACACACACAGCCGTGCCTTGCTCCTCCTGTTCTTCATCTCGGTCAATTAGTGAAGTTTCTTCCTTTTATTATTTGCATTGTTTACTTATGTCGATGTGTAACTAATCCAATTATTCGGGTTAGGGTTAAATAATTGTGACGATTGTTTTGAGATTCTGTTCTTCAACATTATTCATGCTTTCTATTTAGTTCTTGTGCACATTATTAGTTTGGATTTATTAGGTTAAGGGGAGATCCGAAAGGGTACAACTTAACATAGTAATCCTTACTATCTTTTCACTGCTTATTTGATACCGACCCAGTTAGAATAAGTAGTTGCACGAAACCTAATATAACCAGACCAGGAGTATTAGGTTTGCTAGAATTAAACGGTTATAACCAGACCAGGAGTAACCCTAAGAAAGCTAGAATAAATACTTAGAAATCAAGGATAAACGAAGTCACAATTGAATAATACCCTAACCTGAATATCTTCTCTGATTGATAAATCCCTTAGCAATTTTCGATCATTACATTAACATTTACTTTCACACTAGTTTCTTGTTTTTCTCTATTTCAGAACGAAGTAGTAACCATCTAGCTCCCTAGGGTTCGACCCTTACTCATCACTGTACTAACCCACAGCCAAGAGCGAGGAAAAATATAAATTGTTTTTGCACAGGTACGACGACAGCTTGTTCAAAAATGGCGCCGTTGCCGGGGAGCTAAGCACGGTGAAACTTTTGTTCTTCTTTTATTTTTCGTTTATTTTTTCTTCTTGCTATTTCGAAATTTGTTACTCGGTGAATTCATATTCAACTGTTCGAGATTTTGTTTTCCATTCTATTCGATTTCCGTTTTCTAGCTCTCAGAGGGTTCTGTCACCAAGACTTACGAGTCTAAGGATTTTGGGTTTTAAGTGGGACCGCTGTGACCCCTCCACTCTCCTGGGGACCCTTTGTTGCTAGTCTGTTCTTGCTATTACGGTGTTTGCTAGACCGGTGCTTGCTATTTCTTGTAACATGTCTCACGCAGGAAGTAGCGTAGGTGGCAACAGTCACAATAATGATGAAGTCAACCAGAATGTTCAAGGAGTACAAAATCAGGGGCCTATGGTCCAGAATGGAGAAATCAGGGGGGCTATCCCTGAACAGCTTCAGCAGCAACAACAACCACCACTCAACCCCCACCAATACCCCCAGTACCCTCAGTACCCGCCGCCATATCAGCAGTATCCACCACCACAGTACCCACAGTATCCGCAACCACCCTACCCTCAATACCCACCACCATATCCACCACTACCATATCATCCACAACATCCATACCCACCCCCTCAGAGACCTCCACGCCAGCATGTAGTTAGAGACGATGAGGAGGACGAAAATGAAGGACCTACTATGGGCGAGCTCTCGGTTCCTAGTTTCAGAGACCAGTCATGGCCAATTTATGAAGGACCAGACATCGCAGCCATCACAATCAGCACCTCAGTCGTCCACCACTTGCCTAAGTTCTCAGGATTGAAGGGAGAGTCTGCCACGTCTCACTTGACGCGTTTTCACGGGATATGCTTGAACCTCAGGCCACACGGAGTCGAAGTGGATGACTTCAAACTGAAGGCCTTCTATTTCTCACTACAGGATGCCGCTACAGATTGGTTCCTATCTTTACCCTCAGGCAGTATTTATACGTGGGAGCAGATGCAGAGGCAGTTCTTCAGCAAGTACTATCCAGCAGGGCGTGCAGCGCAAGTCCGGAGACAGTTACAAGAGCTCAGGCAAGGCCCAAACGAGACCATGTACGAGTACGTGGAGAAATTCCTTGCCTTGGAGAAGAGTTGCTGCAATCTGGAGCTCCCGGAGAAGTTGATCGTAGAATATATGCTGGACGGACTTTGCAGGATGGACAGGAAGTTACTAGAGGCCTCGGCTGGAGGCCAACTCATGAACATGACCCCAGCCAGAGTAAAGCAGAAGATCATATCAGTGGCAGAGGGTGAGCGATTCCAGGATGAGACCACAAAAGAGGACGAGTATGCCCGCACTAAGAACGTGTCCACCGCTGAGCCCTCTATCAGTGCCGTGTTCGCAGAACTCAAGGAGATGAGGGAGCTGATGAAGCATGTAGTCCGAAGGACACCGGTCCAGGCCAAGCCATGCGAGTTCTGTACGTCTACAGATCACAAGACAGACGAGTGCCCCACCTTACAGACAGACGTTCAGGGCGATGTGAATGCAGTGGGCAATTTTCAAAATTATGGCAACCAACCAGGCCCAGTCAAGCAGTATGGCGCAGCAGCACCTAATCAAGGCGCCTGGAGGAATAACTATCAGCAGAATCAGACTCAGCAAGCACGACCGAATATGCCTTAGCAGAATCGGCAGACTCAGCCGCCGTACAGACATCCTAACAGTCAGTACCAGCAGGATGCACCAGGGCAGTACCAGCAGAAAGAGCCGAACACACATCAGGCAGGTCCGAGCAACCAAGGCCCCAACAAAGCTCTCGAGGACATGATAAAGGATCTGGCTTCAGCCGTGATCCAGGATCGGGCCACGACCAAAGGAGACATTGCTGAATTGAAGAAACAGATGTACCAGCTCAACACGACAGTCTCAGGTCTCGCAGCCACTCTGAATGCAGGACGACTTCCCTCACAGACAGTTGAGAACCCAAGAGGGAACGTCAGCCAAGTAGAGATAGTAGCTACAGATGCAGCACTCGAGGAGCCCACAGAAGAACCTAGCTCAGGCACCCTCAACACGACTCAACCAGACTCAGCCCTTATGGCTCAGGAGGCTGAAATTCACAGTTCCTCTTATGCTATGCAGGTAGTCGCTCCCGAAAGCCAGGTTACTAAGGAAGTTGAACCAGAGATGAGCTTGGTGGTGAGGCCTACGCAGAACGACCAGATGATGAGGCGTGCACCCACTGCGAGCCAGGAGATACCTTCAGGAAAGAGTAAGGACCCAGAGGCCTTCACGGTTACCTGTGGTATCGGTAAGACCCAAATACCTCACTGCTTAATTGATTTGGGTGCTGCTATTAATGTCATGCCTTACTCTTTGTATTGCTCGCTGGGTCTTGGACCATTGAAACCACCTAGGTTGTCTATAGAATTAGGGGATAAGTCTTGTGTTCGCTCTACTGGATTGCTTGAAGATCTAACCCTCCGAGTAGGAGATCTTGCTGTGCCTGCAGATTTCTATGTCTTGCAGATGGAAAAATCCAGAAAAGTCGAACCACCAGGGCTCATTTTGGGACGGCCATTCCTCTACACCACCAAAACCCGGATTGACATGGGCATAGGATTACTGTCATTATCATGCGGTGGGAAGGAAGCAGACTTCTATGTCTACGAGGATGACGATCGTCCACGCACAAGGAAACCGCCAGACATTGTGCACACATCAGAGTACGACACCCTAGTTCCAGACCCACCAGAGCAGGCTCTACAGACTACCAGGCCAGCAGCTATGGCCAAGATGTCCACATCTTCTCGAGGCTATAAGGGGAAGAAACCATCTGAATCTTGGAGAGTAGAGCAGAGCGCACAGCTAGATGCGCACACTGGACGAACAGAGGGAGTTGCTGAGCAGAAATATGACCTCACACGCCCATGGGACCCTAACTTGTGATCCCTACAGAGGTACTGTCGAGCCAACGACGTTAAACAAAGGCGCTCGCAGGGAGGCAGCCCTGCACGGTTTGCAATTCTTTTACATTTCGGTTTATTTACTTATTATGTTGTTTTGAGTCATTATTGTCACATTGTACCTTGGAAAGGATTTGGTTTCATTTTGCAGGGATTGGACTTAGTCGGCCGGATAATTCCCTTGGAGCTACGCATTTTAGCCCCGGACTTGATCCGAGTTCAGCCGACCACCGTCTACACCCCAGGGGAGTCTCATTCTACCCTTTTCCTTTCCTTATCTATTTATTGCATGCATTTGTGTGTCTAGATTTGAGTCGTGCCGTGAGGACACGGCTCATTTCAAAAGTGTGGGGTGGGAGAGTCAGTATTGAGTCAGCACGTTTATTTCCTGCACCCTGCACAGAGTCAGCACGTTTTGGGTCAATTTTAAAATTTTTTGTACATGATACTTCACTATTTCCTAGACTTGCAGTAGTGGATAATGATTTGGTGAAATAGATATAGCCGATTTTACATGCATGTCTTTGATGAAACTTGATTTGTGCGACTAACATGTGATCTTAAAATCTTTACGTGCCTTTGTTAGTTGAGATAAACAGGGATGTGGAGTTGATAGAAACGCCCTAGAGAGACTTGACAGATCATTCAAAGACCGAACTCAGGATGTATGGTTATGTAGAGCTCGTGGAGGCTAGCACTTCGAGACGACATAGTACGAGTCTGCTCCGCCACTGCGGCACCCTTGCGGTTGGTCAGGACGGGAAAACTTCACACCGTCCAAGCTCTAGTCCAAGTAGCCGAGAAAATAGGCAAGCGACCCTTGACTTGACCCATGTCAAAAGGACGATGATGAGTGAGAGCAGGAAGGTTTCTAATCCGAGTAACCGGGAAAATAGACGAGCGACCCTCGGCTTGACTCGCGTCAAAAGGAGAAGAAATCACGGTTCGAGCAAGTCACAATCCGCACTACAAAAGTTCAAATCCATCATCATTGTGAAGGTTTACACCGAAACAAGTGAAGAGTACCACTGATACATCAAAATCAGACACTATAGCTGACCGAAAAACACTCAACACTTTGAAGCTCGAATCAATCACGTGCAAGAAAAAGCGGCAAAGCATAACCATATAGCAGCGAGTTCGAGTCCGAGAATGAGGGTTCATGGGTCTGAAAACGGCTATCTCCAGATACATCCGAATTGATTTGCATCTCGACCCAAAGGTAACACGTATCTTTAACCCATGTTTTCGCACAAAGACATTAGTAGCAAGCATGCATAACAGGCGAGATCTAGAGTAATCAATTCATGTCCATGTAGCACGTCTAGGATGACCGAAGCTTTGTGATGTTCGCACTTCACTTATTTCCTCTTATGACCTAGTTCTTGGTCGGGACGAACAAGTTTAAGTGTGGGGTGGTTTGATGAGCCGTATTTATACGACTCATCGAGTCATCAAATCCCACCAATTCCAGTACTTTTATATGCAAACAGTTACTTCTTAGTGTTGTTTCGCATTTCAGGTAATTTGGACGCTCTAAGAGGAATCGCATTCAAAAGACGGCTTTTGGAGCCAAAAACATCACAAGGAGTTTTTGACCGGTCCATAGGCACTTGAAATGAAGAATGGCCGAGAAAAATGAAGAATGGCCCGAGGAAATCAAAAGATGGCCGAAGAAAACCAGGTCGCGTCCGGGAAGAAGCAGGCCACGTCCGAGCGGCCATCCGAGCTCCAGCCGGCCATCCACTCGGCCATCCGAGCTCCAGCCGGCCATCCACTCGGCCATCCGAGCTCTATCCGAGCGGGCATGCGTGCGTGCCTCCGAGCGGGCATGCGAGCTCCAGCCCGTCCAGCCGATCGAGCATCCGACCTCCAGCCCGCACCCCCGACTGGCCATCCGAGCTCTTTGGCGCATTCCTCCGAGCGAGCCTCCGAGCTCCATGCGTCCGGCCATTCGAGCATTCCAGCCTTATCCCATCCAATCAAAGTCCAGCAGTCGGCCCAATGTGCATGCGATGCTAGGGTTTCGTAGCTTATTCACCAAGTTAGGGTTTCTCAAACCCTATAAATACAGGAGATCCTGCAGTCCTCAAACAATCCGAAAAACACAGAGAAATCCATCGATCTCACAACACACACAGCCGTGCCTTGCTCCTCCTGTTCTTCATCTCGGTCAATTAGTGAAGTTTCTTCCTTTTATTATTTGCATTGTTTACTTATGTCGATGTGTAACTAATCCAATTATTCGGGTTAGGGTTAAATAATTGTGACGATTGTTTTGAGATTCTGTTCTTCAACATTATTCATGCTTTCTATTTAGTTCTTGTGCACATTATTAGTTTGGATTTATTAGGTTAAGGGGAGATCCGAAAGGGTACAACTTAACATAGTAATCCTTACTATCTTTTCACTGCTTATTTGATACCGACCCAGTTAGAATAAGTAGTTGCACGAAACCTAATATAACCAGACCAGGAGTATTAGGTTTGCTAGAATTAAACGGTTATAACCAGACCAGGAGTAACCCTAAGAAAGCTAGAATAAATACTTAGAAATCAAGGATAAACGAAGTCACAATTGAATAATACCCTAACCTGAATATCTTCTCTGATTGATAAATCCCTTAGCAATTTTCGATCATTACATTAACATTTACTTTCACACTAGTTTCTTGTTTTTCTCTATTTCAGAACGAAGTAGTAACCATCTAGCTCCCTAGGGTTCGACCCTTACTCATCACTGTACTAACCCACAGCCAAGAGCGAGGAAAAATATAAATTGTTTTTGCACAGGTACGACGACAGCTTGTTCAGGGACCATCTTATCAGTAAATTATCTTTTGAGTAAGATACCTTGCCGAAGTAATTTTAAGCATTAAAATTACACAAAGGTTAGAGGGACTTGTATTAAGTCAGTCACACTATGTTGACAAACTCTTAGACAAATTTTAAGAAGACAGTCCAGGACTGTCCTGTTGACGTGAATCAACACATGTCTAAGAATAAACGTGAATGCATCTCTCAAGTGGAATATGTCAGAGTGATAAGCAGTCTAATGTACTTGATGAATTGTACTATATCAGACAATGCTTACACTGTGAGTAGACTAGCGAGACACACGAGTAATCAAGGAAGTGCACACTGGAAGGCTATCGTGAGAGTACTGGAGTACCTACGATTTACTCGTAATTATAGTCTACACTATACAAGATATTTGGAGGTCATTGAGGATTTCAATGACTTTAGGCCACGAGTGGCTATGGGTTCACTGTGGGAGAGGCAAATGTGTCTTGGAAATCCTCAAACAAATTGTGAGAACCAAATCCATTTGGAGGCTGAGTTCGTCACACTAGATAAATGTGGCGAAGTAGTTTAGTGGTTAAGGAATATGGAGGAGGATATTCTTAAAAGGACAAAACTTGTGCCAGCAATGTGTTTACATTGTGAGAATCAATCATCGATTGCTAAGTCATATATTGTTATGTATAATGGTTAGTCTCGACGTATACATCGAGGACACAATACCATTAAACAACTTCTCTTCACATGAGTCATGTAGACTATATGAGGTCCAAAGAGAATAATGCGGATCCGCTAACCAAATGGTTAAGTTAAGGACCTAATTAATAGAGAAGTTGTCCAAAGGAATAGGATTGAAGCCTTTTGATTGGTAATATCAAAACACAGGCTTAAGCTCTTTTGATAATAAAGTCGAGGCAACAGAAAACCCTACCATGATGACTGGAGATCCCAAAAACTTGGTTCAAAGGGACCACCTAACTGTTAAGACTATGAGGTCACTGTGGGGGTAATCCCCTCATTCCTATTACTTGATAAAATAGTGACTCCCGCACGAGGCTAAGCTTGAAGCTTTTAATGATTCTAGTAATTTGAATAGTGAGATTCAAATGGGTAAGGCGGGATTACTTTAAGAAAGAATCACCTATGTGAGAGAGAAGTAGGGTCGCTTCAAAGGAGAATTCAAAGGGCTTAATTCTTTAGAAACTCTTGCAGAACCAGGAAAGGGATGTCATGACCAAAATGAGCCCACCCGTAAGAACCGAATAATGGTCAGGAAGATATCTGTGGGAGACATGGCTTTCGTTTACATTATAAGATGAACAGTTCAAAGACAATCACGTCTACTGAATAGTCAGTAAAGAGAACATGTTTTCCCAAGGGAAGGTTCAAGGGTGCTACCTACCTATCCTATGCAGATATCAACCGTAGAAGATATCACCACATCGAGTCGAGTTTGATTATCGAGGATTATTGTTTTATCGTTTTCACCACTCGATTTTCTTCATGTGGGGGATCGTTGGAATATGTGTAAAGAAAATTTAGTCAAAGATTGACTAAGTCTTCCACGTAGTGGGAAGGTGGAGATCATGGCATCATGGGTGGTTTGGGTGGTTTCAAACCTCTCCTATAAATTGATGTTTGGTGATTCACTAAAGGGATGCAAAAAATTACACATATGAAAACAAGTCCTCCTCTCTCGGTTTCCAGTCGGTGATAGCAGAAGACCAGAATAAGTTCGATCAGCAAGGCATTGGTGCAAAGCGCTTGCTGAGATTTTTTTTATCCTGGGAGGCATATTGTCGATAAAACTATGCACCTATGGACGGCAATTCTGCTTTAAGTACAGCGTCTGCGACGTGACTGAATCACCTACGATTTGTTGTCTTTTTATTTTTATATTAGATTCATGTCTATATTCAGTATCTTCAATTTCGCATGTATATTCAGATTAACAATATTTACCAAGAGAAGACACCAGGTCCTCCAAATCGAAGCAGAAGCAGTAAAAAAGGGGTTTCTGATTCAAAATCAAAAGCTTTGCCTGAAACCCTAAATCTGAAGTAGGGAGATGAGGTAGAATAAGTCGGCTCTATGCCGTAAATAGAATCAAGGTAGCGTCTTTTTTTAGTAGCTGTCTCAGTCTGGTCCTTTGTTTTCTCGCTCTGTCTACCTTTCTCTCATCACTCCAGCCATTTTAACGCCTCTCTAGATTCTCTGAGCCGCTCCGTCGCGAGACACAGGATACTGTGCCGATTGTGAAAGTATAGAATCTGAGAAGATGTTTTTTTATTACCTTTTTTATTTGATTCAATAAAGTGAATGATTACAAAGTTTAGTTTTGTTATGAATAATCGTTCTGCTCAGGCCCTTTTCCCATCCTCTTTTCAGCCTCTTCATGGATCACATAGTTTTTAGCGATTTGCCTATTGATCGAGGGGAAAAGTCGGGAAGCTTGCATCTTAAGGCTCGGTTCTGCCTCGTCGTGTTTGTTTGTGAGGAACTGGTCATAGATGGTTTTGGCTGCTTGGGTGATAATAGCTGGGTATGGCTTTGGCAGCATGTCGGTGGTATTATGGACTTCTTCCATTGCTGATACTTCCTCATTGCTCCCGACACTTTCTATATCCCAGTCTTCTGATGGCTCGGGAATCTCTTCTGATGGCTCGGGAGTTTCTTCTCTTTTTGTCTGCATTTCTCCGTCAGCCTCGGGTATTCGTTTTGTGGCTGCGGCCATGTCATTTATGAGGTACCACATGTCTGCAATGGTTAAGTTCCTGGCTGATCTTCTCATTGCTTCGTTTATCCTTGTCAGATCATCGGCCTTCATCCCACGAAGAAATTTTTGAAGCAGAACTTTCTTCGTGAATCCATGGTGCGGGCAGTTTGAGACGATGGTGTCATAGCTCGTGTAGTATTCGTCCAAGGTCTCATCCCGGGATTGTTGTAGGCACATGATCTTCTCACGAGTTTGTTATCGTAAGGATGGAGGGGAAAATTCTTCCAGAAATGGAACGCAGAGGTCCACAAAATGTACTGCACTGCTAGCGGTTGACGTGTAATACCAGATCGTTGCGAAATCAGTTAGAGAGAATTTGAAGCATTTGAGCTTAAATTCCTCTAACATTTCATTTGCAGGTTTAATGAGGTGGCAGACGTGGTGAAAGTTTCGGCAGTGTTGTACTGGGTCTTCTCCATCCGTACCTCCGAAAAGTGGCGGATGTCGTGTTGTCCATGCATATGAAGGGGGTTGTGTCATGAGGACATAGGAGGGAAAGAACAAGTAATCCGATGGCTAATTCCCCGGCAACGGCGCCAATTTGACGGAGCGCACTACACTGTCGTTAAGGTGCAATGTTCTCTGTACAAATAAATTTATATTTTCCGCTACTCGCGACTACACTACTGGGTAGTAAGTGGTAAGTAGGGGTCGAACCCGAGGAAATTAGAGGGATAACTGTTCTTTAGGGGATTGTATGGTGAGTGATTTTAGGTCGATTGCGGACTTACTGCTAATTACTAAGCTACTGTTTTTGTTTTTTTTATGCGAAAAAGTAAATACTGAAAATAAATACTGAAAATAAAGGAGTTAAGGGAAGAAGACTTACAGTGGGTGATGCGTGATTGCGATTCCTCCGGTAGATGAGCGGTTGATGGTTGTAGTTGATCGAGCAGTTTATAAAAGTAAATACAGGGGGTTTTGTAATTCAAGGAAAACATTCGGTTTCAGGGGCCTTGTATCATAGCCTGTTTATTGTTTTAGTAACCCTTCTAAGTATTCAAACGTGTATCAAGGCCTTTTCCGGCGCTCGATTTGCCACACTGCCTAGTCTTTTGCAAAAGTGTTCGAAAGTGAATCAAGGCCATTTCAAGCACTCGACTTGCAACACTGTCTAGTCTTTTGCAAAAAACGTAAAGCCCTTGTTCTACTTAGACTAGCACCCCATTTCAAGGTATACTAGCCTATGTGCATCCATTTTGGGTTGTCTTTTCCGATTTACCCAAAATGGTGTTTGAGAGAGATCAAACTCCTCAGATAAGCTTTGCCATTTCAAGCATCCACTTACCCGAGTATGTTTGCGATTTTCCACGGAAGAGCTTTGTCATTTCAAGCATCCACTCAACCTTGGAAGTTCTGATCTAATATATGGCACATAGAACAAGTTTTGAATACAGAGAAAAGAAACTAAAAGAATTAAAACATTTTATAATACAAGTACGCCCCTTTAACCGAATATAGAGTTTAGCTACGAATATCCATAGAGGTGGATACCATAGCTAAATACTCGGGAGTTTTTGAAAACAGTAAGAGGAGAAGGGGTGGAATACTCAAGAACCAACATGAGTATTCCTAATTCCTACTGAATACTCAAGAACCAACAGGAGTATTCTCTAAAGTATAATACTCAAGAACAAACAGGAGTATTATTTCCAATCAGTATAATACTCAAGAACAAACAGGAGTATTATTTCCAAAACCAAACCAAACTTACAAAGTAACAAAACTTAGAGAGAGAAGTGTATTGTTGATTTTTGGGATGATACAAATGAGGAGGAGGAGCTCTCCTTTTATAGGCTAAGGGAGGAGGAATGGAGGGTGGAGATGGTGGCATGTGGTGTTGCATCCAAGGGTGGAGGAGGAGGAGATGAAGATGTGGTGGAGGAGCCACCACATGGCAAGCTCTCATGGAGCTTCATTTAGCCGCCGGTTGGAGGTACAAATGGAGGGGAGTTTATTGGCTTTGGCCACCTCCAAGCCAAAGCCACCGGTCACCCAAGGAGGAGGAGGGGAGGAAGCCACCCATGAGTCATCTTCTTCACCAAAGCCGCCGGTCACTTGGTCCATGGATGAGTTTTGACAGTTTTGTGCAGTCTTTTCACAAAACTATCAATCCAATTTTGCTCCGGTCTGACTTTGATTGTTCCTCGGTTGGATTTAATTTGAGTAATTCCTACGTCAGGATCTTGAGATTCTTCATTCAGCGTCTGATCTTGACCTTGGATTGACTCGTAATATCTTTTCAGCGTAAAATCCTCTCCTTAGCGTGTTTTCTCTCTAAGTGCCAAAATACCCTGTAGAAATAAATCGGGACTAACAAGCAGAAGTTAAATAGACCAACAGTCTAATTTGGTGGGTTTTACTGTGTTTTTGATTCGTATAATTATGGTCCATCAAATTGCTCCTTGGACGACCCGGTACTTACCGGTCAAATATAAATTGTTTTTGACTTGTACCTAAAAACTACAACGTCAAAATGGCACCGTTGCCGGGGAGCAATGAATTAACTAGAGCACTAGAGTAGATTTTGTGAGATTGGGACTATTCTTGTAAATATTTTTCCTTTTCTTTTGTACATTCTTTACACTCATATCCCTTGCTAACTTTTGTTCTATTTTTTGCGAGGATGGATTCATACAACCAACAAGTCTCTTACAATGAACAATATTACCAAGAGGAGGAGCAACAAAATGCATATTGGGAAGAGCATGGCTATCCGACACATTCGTACTCTTCTTATCGGGATGATAGCCAATACTCATTTGAAGATGACTCCTACCCTACCTATCCTCTAAATCCTCAACCTAGTGCCAATGAACTCTTCTATAGAGAATTGCTAAACTCCTTGAATGGAAATGAGAGGGTTAGCCAAGAAGAAGACTCCTACCGTCCCTATCCTCTACTAAATCCACAACCTATGGACAAGGAACTCTTCTACAAGGAATTGCTAAACTCTTTGAATGAAAGTGAGAGGGTTAGACAAGAAACTATGGCCTCTTTACAAGCTTCTTATGCCAAGATGCACCAAGACAACTTAGACATGCTCGGAACTTTTAGTGCATCAACACAATAATGGGGTCAATCAAATGAAAATGAGGACTTGGATGACGAAGAAGAGGTGTCCAAAGAAGAAGTTCATGAATCTATTGCCTCAAGACAAAAATGGGATCAAGCAATGGAGGATGAGTTCATTAGAGCCGCTCGTAAAGCTTTTGATGAGGCATGGGATGGTGAATCTTGCACCGAGGATGAGTTGGAACATGAAAGTGCACCACCCTTCACTACTAGCACGTTTCAAGATCAATCGGTTGAGAACACACAAGATATCACCATTCCATCAACGCCTTGGCTCTCCGACGAGGAATTCTTCAACGATGACGACTCATGCATAGAAGAAATATCTTTTTCAAATGAAGAAGACCTCCTCCCTCCCGCTATAGAAGAGCCTAAAAGTGAACCCGATTCTCTTGTTGATGATGGATTAGAGGAAGAGGATATTGAGCCACAAGAACTTCAAGGGTATAGAGACTTTGTTGAGGTATTCATGGAAGAGACTAATGAGTCACCTCGCGCGCAAGGAAATGAAAGTTTAATGAGGGAGATTGAGGATTGGGCGCATAAGGACATCATTGTAAAACTCAAGGAAGGTATGCCCATCAAACTCGAGACAAGTTTTGAAGACCCTTTCTTTACTACGACGTCTCGAGAAAAGTTTTGGAGCTTCTTGCCCTACTTTGAAAGATTAATCGGAAAAAGCTCCCATGGCCCCTTAGTTCTTAAGGGATGCACATTCTTAAAGAGGTCATGCTCCCAAAGGAAAGTCCATTGTAGACTTGATGGGAAGAAATTCAAATGGGATTTGAAGGTGGATTGACACGCCAATTACCCAAGGCCCCGTGAGAAGGGATCCTAGCAAAAGACTTCTCACGAGTGATTCTATGGGACGCTTTGCTACGTCTTTGCCAAGACGGGAAAAACTAGGCCCTCTCGGGAGGTAACCCGTTGTAAGTTGTTTCATTCTCGCTCTTTAAGTTTAAGTGTTTGACATGATTTTGAGTGGCTTAGACTCTAAGTGTGGAATGTGATATTTATGATTAGTGGGTAAAATTTTAAGTGTGGAGTGAGTTCTACTCACTCCAATTCCACTTCACATTTCCAAGTCCCTCCACCTCACCCTCAATATATCTATGATTGATGATGTCGCCCTATGTGTTCATGTGCCTTATTTGAGTTTGATAGATTGAAACTATTTTGTTATATCATGCTATAACTTTAGTTTCAAATTTTTGTTGGCACTTAAGACACCTTGTGCACGTTTTGGAGGATGTGATTTACCTTCCTTGTTTGAATTCTATTAAACTTATGCCATGATGTTATCGTGTGACTTGTGATGCTATCTTGCTCATACTTGAGTTTTACATTACCTTGTATGTCACTTGTTACTTGTAACCTCTCATGTGTTATTGTCATCAAGGAAGTATTTGCATCATGTACAATCAAGTTTAGCACAATGACGTTTTTTTCTATTGGTGGGGCACATGTTCAAACGAGGGGAGTTCCTATGTGCCTATATCTCATTTTCTTTATTGGCTGCGCTTAGGGACTAAGCTAGATTTGAAGTGTGGAGTGGGTAATCACATAGTTCACTCATATCATGCCATGCATATCATTGTTGAATGGACACTTGCATTCATGTACTTTATCCCAATTTTATAAGTGTTATACTACTAAAGGCTTGTTACTATCATCTCTCAACTTCTATAAGTCACATCTAGCTTGCAATTCCCTTTTACATGATTGAGAGTCCAAAACCAAGCTAGCACTATTGAATGCTCATTCTTGTGAATCAATTTCATTGCTATCTTGTGCCTATCTAGAAATCTAAGTATTTTTCACGCACGCTTTGAAAAGTTTTAGCAAGCACGTTTTGAAACCTTCATGAAAAACTTAAACCTCTCGATTGCTTTTAGGTGACTTTAGCTCTCTTGTCTCGTGCCTTGTTTGTGGTTGATCCTCGCACATTCCATATTCACATTGGGCATATTGTCAAGTTTTAAGTGTGGAGTCAAAAGAAGGCATTCAAAAAAAATCCCATTCAAGAAAATTTACATGGTCAAAGAGGGCAAAGCCTCGACCAAAAACTTTCTCAAGTGCACGAGAAGTTTTGTGCAAAAACATACAAATGCCGGGGTTTAGGAAGGTAAGTTGCCCCTCGAAAGCATTTGTAGGCCAAAGGCCAAGTAAAAATCACTTAACCTTGACTTTATGCCCTTCCATCATCTCTTATATGTGTGAGTTCACCACGTGCATTGTGTGCTAGCAAGTTGAGCTTTAGGACGACCCTTGTGATTCCACGTGAGCTATTGATTGGTTTATGCTTGTTTTAAGAACTTTTTTTTTGTCGAACTCCTCTTTTCTTATGGATTACTACCTTAGCGTCTAAAACTTGGAAATGAGTTATATCGTGAACCCGTGGACTAGCCCTAGCTAGCATAGGTGATCGAACGACGTTTTTGTGCAAAAAGCTTTAACCATCTTTCAAAAGCCTTGCTTCATAAAATGAATAGACTTTTGGGTTAGGCACTTGATAGCGCTAGAATTGACTTCCTTGAATGTGCACCCTCACGTGAACTTAAACAGTTTGAAAACTCTCTTGAAATGTACAGTGATTGTGATGCTAGCTTGGGATGTGAAGTAAGTTTTGAGAAATCCATGCCTTAATTGTTAAACACTCTTGTTTTCACTCTTATGGGATAAGTGTATTTTGGGATTTGTGAGTATTCCCTTTTCTAAAAACTCTCACGAGACTATAACTCGTCCACTAGGGTAGCCTAGGGGTTTAAAGGCTTGGTGCATATGCTAAATGCACTCGTAACACCTACGAAAAGGAGTTAGATTGTAAATATGTGTTAGAATAGTTATAAATAAAAGTTTGAGACATTAAATGGATGATAGGAGCAAATGGACGTTGAACATAATGACTTAGCTATTCGCCATTTGTTTCTCTTTGGCTTGATTTTATTGTTTGCTCGGGACGATCAAACTCTAAGTGTGGAGTGTTTTGATGAGTCGAATTCTCGACTCATTTACATATCCATTTATGAAGAGTTTTGGTCCATTCCCGGTGCTAATTCGATGCCATTTGACCCTCTTGCTTGCTATTTCAGGTTAGAAACCATTCCTACGATCCTTGGGCTCAAAAGATCAATTCTCGAGAAAACCGAAGTTTCGGAGCAAAATATGGTGTTTCGGGCAAAACAGGGCAAACCGACCTTGCCGTCGTATTTTGGACGCACAGATCGCATTTGATGTCCGATTTAGTTGATTCAAAGCTTGTTAGAAAGATAACTCAAAGGGGCTACAACTCTTTAGTTTAAGACAAGATCTAATTCGGACGTTAGGACCTCCAAACAACCACCGGAAGCTCGCCCGAGCTCCAGGAAGCTCGCCCGAGTCTCGCATATGCAGCGCGCTGACTCCAAAAGACCGGCACGGGTCTGACCAAGCCCGCCCGAGTCTACTCTGCTGCGTGCTCTGCTCCATTTCACACTCAAGACTCACCCGAGTCCCACCAAGACCCGCCCGGGTCTTCCCTGAAAATCAGATTTTTGACTTTCGAACTTATAAATAGAAAATGATGGTTTTGACCTAGGGTGTGGCAAAAACTAGGGTTTTAGAGCACGAAATATTGAGGGATTCTAGAGAGAACAAGCTACCAAGACTTCAAGGGGATCATCCATTGAAGATTGAAGATCATTGGTTCATTCTTTCCATTGTATCTTCATCTATGTACTCAATACAATTTGTGTTTGTCTATGAACATGAATTGTGAGTAGTGTTTTGTATTCTAGGGTCCTATGGACCTCATGTGTGTTAATACTCCTAATCTATAATGAATCAATGTTAGAATAACATGTTTAATAACATGTTTGGATGATTGTGAATCTACTTGGATGTAATGTCAATTCTATGCCCACCAAGTGTTTGATAAAATGCCTAAGTGGTCTAGAAACATGAATTTGAGGTTGAGTGTTCTAGCGAACGAGACTAAGAGTTCTAGAACGAAGTAGATTCACCCTTGTTAGGTGGTGATCACTAGCGTGACCCATATTAGCATTGAGATAGGCTTGATCTTAAACCGCTCATTGGCTATTGATCATTGAGCTAGCGCTAATGATTGAGAACCTTAAGTAGGACGTGAGCTAACAACATCTAGCGATTGAAGCTCACGTGCGAGGTGCTTCTTCCTTAAATTGAGTAACAACATCTAGCGATTGAATTTGATTTAATAGTCGCACGCCTTAATCTAATCATATAAAACAAGTATCTTGCATGAAATTGAATTCTTGGAGTCTAAAACACACATGAGTGAAGTAGTTCCCTAGAGTACACCCCTTGCCTTGGTAGTGACCCTATCTCTAGTTTCCTTAGATTGTTTACATTGTTTATATGCATTTGCTCTAGCAATCACATCAAAACCAACCCTTCGTAATTAGGATAGACTCATCGGAACAGAATCGAATAGTGCTCATAAGTTTAGAATTGCTCCTTGGACGACCCGATACTTACCGGTCAAATATAAATGTTTTTGATCATGCACTAAAAACTGCACGTCACTTAGTTAATGTATTGAGATTAGAAGATTTAAATCCACATCTTATGGATCTTGCATCCTCCCCTTTTTGCTATAAAAAGGGTGCAAATGCAATGAGAAAAATACACCTTAAGCTTCCTTCTTACTCATCCTAAAAGCTCTCACTTATCTCTCTCACAAACAATCTTGTATTAGTGTTTTGTTGAAGACGTTATCAGCACGAACGCTCTCCACTTTCATACCGTAAATTTTGAACAAAGATTCGATAAAAGGTTAAGTGTTTTCCTCACTTGTTGATGAGTCGAATTCTCGGCTCATTCATCTCTCCAATTACGAAGAGTTTTGGTCCATTCCCGGTGCTAATCTAGTGTTCATTGACCCTTATTCTTACGTTTCAGGTTAAAAGCAGCTATCCCTTGATGACGAGGCTTAAAGATCAAAACCGCAAGAAATATCAAGCTTTTGGAGCAAAAAGTGACCAGGGAAGAGGTTCAACCGGGCGGCTGAAATGTCAGCTATGGGTTGAACCGGCCGATTGAGTTTCAGGCCATTAGGGGTGAAGTCCCTGAGGTATTGAGCCGCCCGGTTCAAATGCCTTCACAAGTTGAACCGCCCGATTCAAGGACTCAGAATGTTCTTGCCCAAGCTCCCCTGCTCGAACCGGCCGGCTCAAATTCCTTCACACGGTTGAACCGACCGGTTGAGTCGTCAAGACAGGATCTTTTTACTGCTTACTATAAATAGAAACCTAGGGTTTTGAACAAAAAAGGCTGGATTTTAGAGAAAAGACAAGGGATTTTCGAAGTTCATCATTCAAGTGAAGCACTCCAAGGATATAGGGGGACTCTTAATCCTACTTCCTTATTTTCATCTTGTTGATTCTTCTTTTTCTTTTGGAAACCTACTACTAGTGTTTGTCCATGAACATGAATAGTGAGTAGTCCTTTAGTTTCTAGGGGTCTATGGATCTCCTTGGTGTATGAAACTCATTACCTATTGATTATATGCATGAATGAATACTTGTTATGGTTTGTGAATTTACTTGGAATGAATGTCTATTCTATGCCCACCAAGTGTTTGATAAAATGCCTAAGTGAACTAGAAACATGAATTTGAAGTTGAGTATTCTAGCGAACGATACTAATGATTCTAGAATGAAGTAAATTCACCCTTGTCAAGTGACGATCATTAGCGTGACTCATTTTGGCATTGAGATAGGCTTGATCGTAAACCGCTCATTGGTTATCAATTACTCAACTAGCGTTGATGATTGAAAGCCCTTGAGTAGGACATGAGCTAACAATATCTAGCGATTGAAGCTCACGAGCGAGGTGTCTTTTCCTTAAATCGAATAACAACATCTAGCGATTGAATTAGATTTAATAGGGACACTCCTAAATCTAACATTTACATTGTTCGTTCTTGCATGAAATTGAACCGTTAAGAGTCGAATGCACCAACGAGGGAAGTAGTACCCTAGGAGCGTCTTTTAAAATCTTGAAAACAACTTTTTACATTGCATTAATCATTGTTTGATAATTGATAATCACAATTCTCACAACCAATTGGAAATAGACTTATTGAGTAAAATTGAATAGTGATCCTAGGTTTACAATTGCTCCTTGGACGACCCGATACTTACCGGTCATTATAAATTGTTTTTGACTGTACTAAAAATACAACGTTCACTTGTCTCTCAACTTCCGCTTAATTCTTCATCTGTTCTACCTGGATATCATAAGGGGTTCACTACCTCAAAGGGAGATCTACTCTCCCTCTTCCACAATTCCAGATTGTGACTTGATATCTGGGTTTTTCTGGATGAAAAAAAAACCGAGAATTCCATTGCTTTTTGCTTTATTTTCTTTGGAATTCGATCCTATTACGACAACGGTTATGTATGTTACACTTTAAATACTTCTCACAACTTGTTTTACTTTCTTAATGCATAACAATATATTATTATGTAGTGGCGGATTATCCCCTCATAATAAAGTGTTGTGATTTTACAACTTGTTTTACTTTCTTATCTTATAACAACATATTATTATGTTGTGCGGATTACCACCCCACAGTAAAGTGTTGTGACCTCCAAAGTAACTATCTTTACTTTAAATACTTCATTTTCTTTGAACTGCATAATTTATTTGATGATCTTAGTGCTCAACGGTAACAAACGGTAACATAACAGCTAATTTGTTCCTTATAAATTCGATTTCATTCACCATACAAAATCACATTCATTCTCTCTACTACTACATAATCTTCTCAAGAAAACCTTGCCATAAAATGTCTCGTCTAATGCTAGTTTTTGTTTTCATAATTATTTTTGTAATTACTGTTTGTGTCCTCACCGGAGATGTTCCGACGGATGAATTTTATCATTGTTTAAAAATGCTTGTAATAATGTATACCTTTTTCTTCTTTACACTATTTGTATACTTGTATATCTTGAACTAATAAAAATTACTTGTTTTGTTTTCGTTAACATCATGACAAACTTGGTGAAACTAGACTTTAGTCCCCTTGACATTGCTGGAACCAATTACATGTCCTGGACAACGGACATAGAAATACATTTGCAATCAATGAGTCTCATTGAGACAATCAAGGAGGGAAATGGACCCTCAGAAATAGACATGGCAAAATCTTTGATTTTCATTCACCGTCATCTACATGAGGATCTACAAAATGAGTACCTCACAGTGAAAAACCCATGTGAAATGTGGAAAAATCTCAAAGAGAGATATGACCATCAAAAGGCTGTGATGCTCCCAATTTACCGCGATGAATGGACCGCTTTACGATTCCAAGACTTTAAAAAGGTCAGTGAATACAACTCTGTAATGTTTAGAATTGTAACCCATTTGAGGTTCTGCGGAGATGTAAAAACAGATGATGAAATGCTGGAAAAGACTTTTTCCACATTTCATGCATCAAATGTGACCCTGCAACAACAATATCATGTGCGGGGTTTCCAAAGGTATTCAGAACTGATTGCTTGTCTCCTCATCGCGGAGAAAAATAACGAGCTGCTCATAAAAAACCATTAATCTCGCCCGACTGGCTCAAAGGCATTTCCTGAAGCGAATGCTGTTCGTTTCGACATAACTGAACATAGAGATCATCTTCAGGGTCGAGAGCATAGTCGAGGTCGTGGGCGAGGTCGAGGTCGTGGATGAGGTCATGGTCAAGGACGTGGTCGAGGTGGTTATTTTCATAATTCACATTATAAGATCATCAAATATGGCCACAAGAACCATCAAGATGGGGGAGGAATCATGAGAATCCCTACAAAAGGGAAAATGACCCCAGCCCCCTCGAAAGGTTATGAAACTACTTGTTACAGATGCGGGACCAAAGGCCATTGGGCTAAAGTCTGTCGAGCTCCAAAGCACTTATGCGAGCTCTATCAGAAATTTGAAAAGGGGAAGGGGAAGGAAGTCAACTTCATTGAGAAACCGACAAATGACTCCACCCACTTTGATGCATCCAATTTTGTGAGTCTGGGTGACAACTTCAATGAGCACACAGATGATGGGACTATGTAATCCCCTTTTTGGGAATGAAGCCAAGTTGTCCGATGTTTATCTGCATGTTTTCTTTTAAGATCTGAAATAAACTAGTACAATGTTTTATTCCATTACCTTTCTTAACATATTCTTTTTTTTTATTTAAAGTTTTAATATGGAGACAGATAATCATCAAGCCAACAAAGGGATTAACATTGAAGAAATTTGCATACTTGATTGTGGGACAACGCACACTATCCTGAAGGATAAAAGATATATTTCAAAGATAAAACCAACACTAACAATTGTGAATACAATATCAGGTCCTGCAGACCTGGTTGAGGGAATTGGCATGGCAAACTTTACATTGCCGAATGGCACAAAATTTACGATAAATGATGCCTTATTTTCACCAAGGTCCAAAGGAAACTTGTTAAGTTTTAATGATATATATTCTCATGGATTTGATACTCAGTCTATAACTGAAAATAGCATGAAATATATGTTGCTCACAACATATAAATCTGGAACTAAATGTGTTTTAGAAAAACTACCAATGCTCCCTACCGGATTGCATTATACATATTTGAATGCAATTGAGTCATTCTGGTAGTTATCAAACCTTCAGCACTAACCACATGGCATGACCAATTGAGTCATTCTGGTTCAACTATGATGCGAAGAATACTTGAAAATTCACAAGGGCATCCACTGAAGGATCAAAAGATCCCTCAAGGAAATGTTTTCCCATGTAAAGCTTGTTCTCTAGGAAAGCTGATCATAAGGCCTTCACCGAGAAAGATTGAAGCGGAATCACCTATGTTTCTTGAACGAATTCAAGGTGATATATGTGGGCCTATTTACCCACCATGTGGACTATTTTGATACTTCTTAGTATTGATAGATGCCTCTAGCAAATGGTCACACGTATGTCTGTTATCAACCCGCAATATGGTATTTGCAAAATTGCTTGCTCAAATAATCAAATTATGAGCTCAATTTCCTGATCATACAATCAAGAAAATCAGACTTGATAATGCCGGTGAATTCACATCTCATCCATTCGATGATTATTGTATGTCAGTTGGGATTACGGTTGAGCATCCTGTTGCTCATGTCCATACACAAAAGGGTCTGGCCGAATCACTGATCAAACGCCTTCAGCTTATTGCTAGGCCTTTGGTAATGAGAACAATGCTCCCTACTTTGGTATGGGTCCATGCAATATTACATGCTGCGGCATTAATTTGCATCAGACCGAGTCCATATCATAAGTACTCTCCACTACAACTTGTATTCGGCCAGGAACCAAATATATCCCATCTAAGGATTTTTGGTTGTGCTATTTATGTGCCTATTGCACCACCCCAAAGATAAAAGATGGGACCACAGAGAAGTCTTGGCATTTATGTAGGCTTCGAAATTCCATCTATTGTTAAATATCTAGAACCTCAAACTGGCAATGTTTGCACAGCTCGTTTTGCTGATTGCCATTTTCATGAGGAAAAGTTTCCAACATTAGGGGGAGAAAGAAAACAGTTGGAAAAAGAAATTAGTTGGTGTGTACCAACATTATTGCATCTTGATCCCTACACAAAGGATTGTGAAGGGAAAGTACAAAGTATTTTGCATTTGCATGAAATAGCAAATCAACTTCCTGATGCATTTACAGACACAAAGAGAGTGACTAAATCTCACATACCAGCTGAAAATGCTCCAGTTCAAATTGAAGTCTCGAAAGGGAAGCTTGAAAATAAAGTCACTCATGAAATCACAACACGCCTAAAGCGTGGAAGGCCACCTGGTTCTAAAAATAAAAATCCGCCTAAAAGAAAAGGAGTAGAGATACAAGATGACTCCAAAATGGAAGAACATACTCCTGTAGAAATACACAACGAGGAGAATCGAGAAATTTCGATTAATTATGCCAATTCTGGTATAAGGTGGAACCGAAATGTGGCCATCAATGATGCATTATCTTATAGTTTGGCATGCGAAGTCATGGACGAAAATAATGGGGATCCTGAACCTCAGTCAGTGACTGAATGTAAAAACAGACACGATTGGGCTGATTGGAAAAAGGCAATCGATGCTGAACTAGACTCGCTTGACAAGCGCAAGGTCTTTGGATCAATGTGTGAATGACAGGCTTTTTGTTCTTCGAAAGATCCATTTCCAGCCAGAAGCTCATCAAGCCACATTTGACATCATGGGGATGATGTACAGATTTCAGTAAAGTAAGCTCAGAGACTCCAGGGTTTGCTAAATGTCGCTTCCAAGCTAGGCGCAAGTGGGGCACATGTGCTCAGCTCAGTAAATACAACACCCACCCATCCATAAAAATTAAAAAAAAGAAAGAGAAAGTTGAATCCAAAATGCTTATAGGTACATTGATACCTTCCCACCCCTAATCCTAAAGCCTCAAGTGACACACTAAAACACATAATTATGGATCATAATAAACTTGGAGATGATAAACATGTTTCCATATTCATTTTCAAGCCAATAGTGCCTGCAGCTTACCTTGCCATAGACAGCTGGGACAATTATAGTGCTGCTGGAGTTCAAGCATAAAAGATTGCAGAGGACAGAGATGTTCAACTGCTTTGTTCAAACACACTTACAGATGCAAAAAAATGTTGTGGCATTATTGTATCTTCAACAGAGAAAAAGGTTCCCAATAGCGTTGGAAATATGGAAATTACAGGTATTGAATTACATCCTCTCATAGTGTTGTACTTGTGTCGAATCCCAGAAAGTCTTTATGACACAATTACATAGAGAACTTTCATGATGTGTTTGGGATTTATATTAATTATATTACAAGACATGTCAAACACAGAAAACACACTTGGAAATTACTGAATCGATTTTAGTTTCTTCAATTATTAATGTTACGGAGGGAAGAGATCATGTGGCATCAACGTTCGAGAGTCCTTTGGGTTAAAGGCGGGCGATAATAATACTGCTTTCTTCCATAAGAAAGCTACTGGCAGACGCAAGGCAAACTTAATAACTCAGTTGCGGAATTCTGAAGGGCGGATTCATACTGATCAGGAGGCTCTTCGGTCAATAGCTTTAGCCTATTTTACACGTATCTTTGATACTCAGGATAGGCAATTCAGCATCACAGCTGATGATATTATGGCCAGTATGGTTGATATGCCTAGAAGAGTCACAGTTGCGCATAATGAGATGTTATTGAGCCATATACGGAGAGAGACATCTATGCAACGGTCCATCAGTTGAATCCTTCTAAAGCTCTGGGACGTTTGGATGGTTTCCCTGCTGAGTTTTTGCAGCGCTACTGGGACATTCTTAAGACATACTTTGTTACCCTTTGTTTATCTATATTAAATGATGGCCTTATACCTACTAATCTGAATAACACTCTTCTTGTTTTGATTCCGAAACAGAAAACAATTTCCGACCGCTTGGAGGATTTCCGCCCAATTAGTCTCTCCTCAGTGACAGCCAAGGTGATGGCAAAGGCTATCGTTACCAGGTTGCAGTTGATTCTTCCTGAGGTAATAAGTCTTGAACAGTCTGCTTTTGTTAAAAATCGTCTTATCTCAGACAATTTTATTCTAGCACATGAGTGTGCTCATCATATTAGAAAGACGACAAAGGGTCGTAAATGTTTTGGGTCTCTAAAACTCGATATGCCCAAGGCTTATGACCGGGTTGATTGGACGTTTTTACGGTGCATCATGCTGCAGTTGGGGTTTCGTACGACTTGGGTAGACAATATCATGAAGTATGTAATGGCAGTTAAGTACTGTATCAGGATTAATGGGGAGACTACGACGTTTTTCTTGCCTAAGAGGGGTTTAAGACAATTGTCACGGACGCAGGTCGAACTCCTAACCCAACAACTGGACGCACTCACCCAAATGGGTGATGATGATGTTACTGTCACGGATGAAAATCTTTTCGGCTTCAACCGGAATCCACCTTCCCCTGAACGACGTGATCGACATTGGGAACTTGGCTTCAAGGTGGATATTCCAGATTTCGATTGTGGTCTTAAGGCTGATGAGTTCATAGATTGTTTATCACAGGTTGAAGAGATTCTGGATTCAAAGAGGTTCCAGATGATCGTCGTGTCCTATTAGTCGCGATCCGCCTACGTGGCCGCGCCCAAGCTTGGTGGCAGCAGTTGAAGCAGACTCGTACTCATACTGGTAAGGAAAATATTTCAAGTAGGGAGAAATTCAAGAAACAGATTCGGGTAGCGTTTTTACCTTATAATTTTGAGCGTGAATTGTACCAGCGCTTCCAAAACCTTCGCCAAGGTCCTCGTTCAATTGCTGATTATACCACTGACTTTTGTTGCTGGGAAGTTTTTTACCGGTCAAAATCCAGCACCTACAAGAGGCAAATCTGTTTTAAGGACAGCGTCTGCGACGTGACTGGCCTCTACGATTTGATGTCCTTTATTGTGTAACTGTTTCATTCCATATATACATGTTCAGATTACTGTATTCATTTTCAAACTTATATAATATGCATGTTCAGATTAATTGTTATTACTGCTGCATGTATATTTATATTAATTTTCAGATATTGTTATCAACAGTCACTTGGCTCAATTGCGACAGTTAATCAGTTAATTTCCAGCAGTACTGTGGAGCGGATCATGGAGGCCTTAACATGAGGGTCATCTTAATTAGTCCATATAGCATCGTTCTGATTGATTTATATATATATATATATATATATATATATATAGAGGAGCGCTCAAATGTTACACCCATTTTAGAGTGTTATGTGTTACACCAATCTTAGCCACACATCCAACCCTCGTGCTTTGTGGGTGCGCCACGTGTCCAAATAGTAAAACCCACTACTTCAAAAAGCAAACAGTAAAACCCACTACCCAAAAATCTACTATTCTGGCACTATTCCTGCCACTATCAACCAATCAGAAGCTCTGTAACACATAACACTCTAAGAAGCTATAACATTTGAGCGCCCCCTATATATATATATAGAAGCGATCAAATGAGGCACGAAAATTAGAATGAGGCAAGTGAGGCACGATCTCAGCCATCCATCAACCCCCGTGCATTGTGGGCGCGCCACGTGTCTAAATAGTAAAACCCACTAACTCATAGTGTGAACGCAAAAATGGCAGCTTTGAACGTGGCTTCGCCACGTGTCATAATGGAAGACCGAGATCGTGCCTCACCTGCCTCATTCTACCACCCCTGTCTCAAAAGAACACTCATATATATATATATATGGAAAATGAAGTCAAGAGCGCACCCTATATATACAAAGGATCCTTCATAGCAGAGTTGGGACAAAAGAGTTCGATATTGACTTCCATTTAAAGAGAACTCTAGTACTACTCATACTCGGACTTTAAGTTGTGATCGTTTGTCCATTGTTTGTTCAGAACTAAATTGACATAGGCTATGTTACAGTTTCATCCTATGTTTTTTTAGTGAACATAATTAATCTTCGAATTAACGGTGTAAAAATTAATAATAAATAAATAAAACATGTTCATAGCTGAATCTAACTCTAACCATATATATTCATAAAGTTTCCTTCTTCTCATCATTAAGTAATTGAGTGATGTCTCATAAAACTGATCAACTACATCGCTAATGACCACAAAGAAAAAGTTTATCATTCTTACTATTAAGTTAAATAAAGACACAAACTTATTTAAAATATATAAAAATATATTGAAGTGTATGTCTATTTTAAAAAAATTTAAAGCCGTAATTACTAGTAAACTTTTTGTTTTTTAAATGGTAAATTTTAGATTCAATCGTTGCAAAATTCACTTTTAATATGTAAAAAGTTGTAGCGTTGGACAGTTAGCGCTTCGTTTAAAGTTGATGTGCACACAAAACAAGTTATCATTTATATGACTCTCAAAAAATCATCAGTGGACTGCACGATTTTTCGAACCATGTCCCATAACCTTTTCTTATGACCGAAAAAGGTTATTTGTGAACATACTTAATGAGAAATGTTGTTGTATATTTGTTAATTCCTTGATTTGGCATGTTCTGTTTTGTTCCAAGCATGTGTTGTATAAGACTAATATTTCCCTAATGATTATCCACCAAGATCAACATTAGCTGTTGCTTAATTGAAAACATGACATGGAGTAACCCATGTGCTGTCGGGTTTACTCAAAGACTTGACTGGATTTCTAAATTCATTACTAAGTTTTTAACTAGTTTAATATGAGCATATATATTTTTAAATAATGTAAGAATATGTTAGTGATGGGGTTATGAAATCGAAGAAAGTAACTAATCAATTACCACACCGGAACCAAATAATAACGTCACACTTACAGATGCAAAAAAATGTTGTGGCGTTATTGTATCTTCAACAGAGAAAAAGGTTCTGAATCAAAAAAAACACAGAGAAAAAGGTTCCCAATAGCATTGGAAATATGGAAATTACATCCTCATTGTGTTGTACTTGTGTCGAATCCCAGAAAGTCTTTATGACACAATTACATAGAGAACTTTCGTGATGTGTTTGGGATTTATATTAATTATATTACAAGACATGTCAAACACAGAAAACACACTTGGAAATTACTGAATCGATTTTAGTTTCTTCAATTATTAATGTTACGGAGGAAAGAGATCTTGTGGCATCAACGTTCGAGAGTCCTTTGGTTAAAGGCGAGCAATAATAATACTGCTTTCTTCCATAAGAAAGCTATTGGCAGACGCAAGGCAAACTTAATAACTCAGTTGCGTGATTCTGAAGGGCGGATTCATACTGATCAGGAGGTGTAGTTGCTGGGTAGTCTCTAAGCTTCACTTGAACAGCAACTCTGTAGTATCGGGTCTTCAATGGTAGTGAGAACTTAGTCCTCTTTGTAGCCTTCTTCTTATGTGATGATTGAATAGTACTTCGCCACGTATGGCCCTGTGCGCTCGCATGGCTCTCGTGCGTTCGCACGAATGCTGCCCTAATATCTAGTAACATGATTAAGGTCTTAAAACCCAAAAATCACTAACAATCCTCCCCCATTTTTGGGTTTTCTTTTGATTCACAAAATACCTTGTTTTTAAGTAAAACACGCATAAACGGAAATGTCACTAAGGTTTGAATTTCTGCATAGTGTAATCACGCATACAATATACCCGAAAAGAAATGGTGCTCGTAAACGGTTGAACCAATCAATTCATTTGGGTACTTGACGGCGACACACGCATGTGTTACTTCACAAACCGTTAATTTAACTTGACTCTTAATGGTCCTTGAGTCCCAATCCTTTCATAAACGTATTAGAGATTAAACCCAATATCTCATGAAGCGACCAGAAACTTCACGTTTATATAGGTAGATTCCTTAGCGGGTCTTGATGAGACGAGTTTTCGATTCATTTATGGTCATTCTTCACTATAGTTTTGAATCATTTCCGACATTATTTTGATGTCATTTGACCTCTATCTCTATATTTCAGGTAGAAAACAAGTTTCCCCCATGGTCAAGGCTTAAATATGAAGATTGGTTGAGTTTCGGCGCAAAACAAGGAGTTTCGGGGCAATAACGAGCATATTGACCTTTGCAACTTGTTATGGACGCCTAGGGCGCATCCGGTGTCCGATTTGTCTGCTCTTTAGCTTGTGGGAAAGGTATTTCAAAGAGCTACAACTTTGTAGTTTACACCAAGACCAAATTCGGACGGGAAGACTACCAAAAAGGCCCCAGTCGGGCGACTGAGAAGTCCAGTCGACCGACTCGATTGAAACTCAGCAGCTCATCGGATCTTGCACATCCCAGTCGACCGACTGGGAGTCAAGCAAAGCCCAGTCGACCGACTGGATGAAAAACTCAGGTTTCTGCACCCAGATTTCAGTCGAATCTATAAATAGAAAGCTATGGTTTTGCACCAAGTGTGGAGGTTTTTTGGGAGAAGAAGATTGGAAAAGAGGCTCATCCAAGGTCATCAATCATCATCCAACCAAGGAGAAGTGAAGATCAAAGGGAGATATTTGGATTAACCATCCTACTCTATTCCACTTCTATTCTACTTGTTGTTGCCATTAAACTCTACTCACACCATGTTGTCTTACATGATGTTTGAGTAGTGGATCTTGTATTTTGAGGGTCTTATGACTCTCCTTGGTACTCTTTGATCACATATATACATTGATATTCATATGGATGATTGTTGATTTCATTTTCTCTTGTGTTATGAATGTTATGCACTCTAGGTGTTTGATAAAATGCCTAAGTGACAATTTGGACTAAAACTTGAACCTATGTCTTGGAAAAGCTAGTGGATAGTTATAGGATGGAGAAATGATCATATCTTGAGCATGAAAGTGAACTTATGATATGATGCTTGACTAAGGATTGAATGTTTAAGGCATTGGAGTTGATCAATTAGCAAAACATCAATTAATCTCATCTAATGGTGTCAATTCATGTTCACTATGCTCTTTAACATGCCATGCTACTAAGTGTTTGAGGAAATGCCTAAGTAACATGATGAACCTTAAAACTAGACTTAAGAATCGAGAGACCTTAGGGATAGTTTAGATGTAGTGAATATGATCATTTCTACGGGATTGATGTGAACTATGTTCAATACTATTTGACTACCGTGAAATGTTTGAATATCATGTATGTGATCATTGGGAATTTGCCAAGGAGGGGAGTAACCCCTCGAAACACCTCTTACTTATCTTTTATCTCTAATTACTTGCCACATAGGATTTAGAAAATACATACTCCTTATACATTTTTGATTTAGAATAGCCGAACGGAAACACGGTCTTACATAGTGCATGTGCTTAGCTTGCTCCTCTAGATTCGACCCGGTACTTTACCGGTTAATATAAATATTTTGACTACATTCAGTCCTCTCTTCATTGATACTATTTAGAGGTGAAAAAGAATAGTTCGTCAAATGGCACCGTTTCCGGGGAGCAACTAGTTAGCACATCCCTAGATTAGATTATGTGAAAGTTTTGACTATTCTTGTAAATATTTTTCTTTTTCTTATACTTGTATATTCTTCTTATTCTCTCATATCCCTTACTAACTTAATCTATCTTGTTTTGCGAGGATGGACCCCTACAACCAACAAGTCTATTCTAATGAGGGATACTATCAAGAGGAGGAGCAACCATATTGGATTTACCAAGAGCATAGCTATCAAACTTGTTATTATAATTTGAATGGGGATGACCAAGAAGAGGAGCAACCAAACGCCTATTGGGAAAACTCGTGGCATCCACCACACACCTACACTCAAAATTGGGATGATGGTCAATGTTTCGAAAATGAAGACTCCTACCCTCCATACCCTCAACCTCCTCAACCTACAAGTGAGCCCTCCAATATAGAAGCCATGTTTGCTAGACTTCTAGCAAGCCAAGAGAAGATGCAAGCTCAATTGAATGGATTGGAGACTCAAAGACATAAGTTAGAAAGCACATTGGCTCAATGAGCCATTGAAAATGAAAACTTGGATGGGGAAGAGGAGGTATCCGAAGAAGAAATCCTTGAATCTAATGCCTCAGGGGAAGAACGGGATCAAGAATCGAAGGATGAATTTTGGAGAGCCGCTGACGGACGCACAGTCGTCGTGTGCAAACGTCAAGAATAAATTTATAAGTCCCCTACTCACGACTTTACTACTGGGTAGCAAGTGGTAAGTAGGGGTCGAACCCAAGGGAATTAGGGGGATACTTTGTTCTTTAAGGGATTTGTACAGCGAGGGAGCGTGTTTTAAGGTTGATTGAGATTTTAGCGGTTATGACTAAGTGACTTTTTTGGTTGTTTTTGGTTTTGAGTGCGGAAAAATAAATTACAGAAAAATAAATACTGAAAAGTAAAAAGAAAGACTTATAGTGGGTGATGCGTGATTTGCGAGTCCTCCGGAAGGTGAGTGCAGTTGATTAAGGCAGTTATACTAGAAAAGTAAATACAAGGGGGTTTTGTAATTCAAGGGAAGCATTCGGTTTTGGGGGCATTGCATCATAGCCTGTTTTATCATTTTAGTAATTCTTCTAAGTATTCAAACGTGCATCAAGGCCATTTCAAGCGCTCGATTTACCACACTGTCTAGTCTTTTGCAAAAGTGTTCGAAAGTGAATCAAGGCCATTTCAAGCACTCGACTTGCAACACTGTCTAATCTTTTGCAAAAAACGTAAAGCCCTTGTTCTACTTAGACTAGCACCCCATTTCAAGGTATACTAGCCTATGTGCATCCATTTGGATTGTCTTTTCCGATTTATCCAAATGGTGTTTGAGAGAGATCGAACTCCTCAGATAAGCTTTACCATTTCAAGCATCCACTTACCCGAGTATGTTCACGAACTTCCACGAAAGAGCTTTGCCATTTCAAGCATCCACTCAACCTTGGAAATTCTGATCTAATATATGGCACATAGAACAAGTTTTGAATACAGAGAAAAAACACTAAAATAGTCTAAAACATTTTATAATACAAGTACGCCCCTTCAACCGAATAAAGAGTTTAGCTACCATTATCCATGGAAGTGGATACCATAGCTAAATACTCGGGGGTTTTTGAAAGACAGTAAGAAGAGAGGGGGTGGAATACTCAAGAACCAACAGGAGTATTCCCAATCCTACTGAATACTCAAGAACCAACAGGAGTATTCTCTAAAACTGTTATAATACTCAATAACCAACAGGAGTATTATTTCAAAAACCAAACTTACAAATGCCTAACTTTCTAGAGAGAGAAGTGTTTATGGATTGTGGATTGTGTTACAAATGAGGAGAATGGCTTGTATTTATAGCCATGGAGGAGAGGAGGATGTGGTGGAGGAGGAGGACACTTGGCAAGCTCTCATGGTGGGAGGAGGAGAAGATGACACATGGGGGGAGCAAAAGCCGCCGGTGGCTTTGGTGTGGAGGGGAGGAGCCGCCGGTTGTAGGTCACCATGGAGGAGAGCTTGGTGGCTTTGGCCACCCATGAGTCATCCCATTCACAAAGCCACCGGTCACCTTGGGCAAAAGGATGAGTTTTGTGAGTTTTGTGCAGTCTTTTCACAAAACTATCAGTCCAATTTCGCTCCGGTCTCACTTTGGTTGTTCCTCGGTTGGATTTGTTTTGAGTGATTCAATGTCAGGATCTTGAGATTTCTTCAGTCGGCGTCTGATCTTGACCTCGGAATGACTCGTAATATCTTTTCAGCGTAAAATCCTCTCCTTAGCGTGTATTCTCTCTAGAGTCCCAAATACCCTGTAGAAATATATCGGAACTAACAAGCAAAAGTTAAATAGACCAACAATCTAATTTAGTGGGTTTTACTGTGTTTTTGATTCGTATAATTATGGTCCATCAGATCACCCCACACTTTTAGTTGTTCGTCCCGAACAATGCTATTAAAGGGCGGCACATTAAGTTTGGTTTTAAAATATGAAAGTTAGACTGTGGGACTCGATTTATCCTAATTCATGCATTGCTTACTTTTTTTTTAAGCACAAGTGACATTGCTTACTTATTACCAAATTGAACTGTGTAAATAAATAGAAGAAACTTGATACGTGTACCTTCGTGCTGAGATGCAAATTATTCTGGATATTTCAGGAGATAGCCCTTTTTAGGCTCCTGGACTGCATCCTCAGGACCGTCTCGCACTATATGGTTTCCTTGTAGCTTTCTCTAGCACGTGATTCGGTTCGGGTTTCAATGGTTTGGTCTTTGATCTTCTTTTGGCGAGGGACAGCTTTTGTAGTGAATCGGCCTTTGGCCTTTGATTTGACTCTTTGAGTACTTCACTTTTTGGTCGGTTAAAACCTTCACAATTTTGGGCCTTTGGCCTCTTGATTTGCTTCTTTGAGCTTTTTGCGTCTTTGTGACTTGCTAGTCCATTTTCTCAAGCCTTTTTTGGGAGGTCCAATCATCGCCCGCAAGCCTATGGAAATACCTCCCCGCTCCTCTCATCCTTGCCGTTTCGCGCGGGTCAAGATGAGGGTCGCTCATCTATTTTCTCAGCTACTTTGACTAGAGAGAGGACGGTCTGATTCCCGTCCTCGCCTTTTTTTCTTTTTTGCATAAACACTGCATGGCGGAGATGACTTCAATCTTCACTGAAACCCGAAGTGCAACCTCCACTGACTTCGAAAACCATATAGTTTGATTCGATCCTTCGAGTGCTTGCCAAGCCTCTCTAGGGCAATTTATGTCAACTCCACATCCCTAGTTTATCTCAGCACAAAGGAACAAATGAGAAGTTACATTCTAAGTTTTTAAACAGTTGAATTTTCACAAGGTTAATGCATGAATTATGATCTATCTTTTTCACATTCTTAAGTTCATATTTTCAAAAAGATAATATTAAAAAAAGAAAACATGTTTATGTACACAGGTGGTTCTCACCCCACACTTTTGAACGAAGGCGTGCCTTTCAGCAAGACTTAGTTCAAAAGCCATGCAAGCAGATGTTATACGAGAAGGAAATGACATTAAGGAAAAGGGAAGAACAGAACTCCCTTTATTGTGTCGAATGACATGGCTCGAGGCTGGATAATCGAGGGAGTTCAGCTGGGGCCTTGAACTCTTGGCGTAGGCCTGGCTGGCTTAATGTTGCACCCAAGTCCGATTCCTGAATAGTCATTTCTTCTATGCACTAAGTGGGTGAGAGCGACTTACGGAAAAAACTAAATGACAGAAAATAAAAGACAGAAAGTAAGATAGGTGTCGGGTTACCTCCCGACCAGTGCACTTGTTTAACGTCGTTGGCTCCACAGTACCTCATTCCTGGATCACTGGTTTGGATCCCATGGGTGTGTGAGGTCAAACTTCTTCTCGGCTGGCCTTTTGATTTGCCCAAAGAACACATATGGCAGCGGGCTCAGTTCTGCTCTCCCTTGATCCGGAGGCTTCTTTTTCACATATCCCCGAGAAGGCAAGGACTCCTTGACCATAGCTGCTGGTCCATCAAGTCGAGCTCTCTTGCTTCTCCTTCCGGGTTTCCATTCCTTTGGCCCATGTCTTGGCCGTTTCTTCATGTTTGAATGGGTGGCACCTTTGCAATTTTGGAAGTTTAGTATTGTGCCATTGAACACGAGTGATCTTGAGCTTGTTCCCATGCCAAGCCTCTTCTTTGTGGCAGAAATGATTGGCCATCCTAGAATGAGAGAGTTTTCAGCCGGCTTTTCTTGGCTCATGACGACTGAGTGCTCCATTTTTAGCTCTTCTGGCTCATGTTTTGCCTCCAACTCCCCTTGCACCTCATCATTGATCACTTCATCTTCAGGGGCTGTGATCCGCATACAAACCGAGGGGACAAGTTGGGGGACTTCCACCACAAGGGCTGGGTCTTTCTCAAGCAGCTCTTCAGTGAGGACCGGGCTTGCTGTGATTTTCTCGGTTTCGGCCTGGTTTTGGTCTATCATGTTGGCCTGCGGCTGGTTGCTAGAGGCCAGCTCTGTTGTAACGTCCTCGAGTGTCTCAGCCTGATCTTCTCTTGGTCTTGATCTTACGGCCAAATCGTCTATTAGGTTCCATAAATCATTTATGGCTAAGTTATTCACTGAACCTCCCGCCGCATCATTAAGCCTATTCCATTCTTGTGGCATCATTCCACCTAGAAACCTTTGAAGAAGATCTAAGTTCGTGAATCCATGGTGTGGGTAGATCGTTACAAGGGAATCAAAGTACCATAAGTACTCGTCCAAATTTTCATCCCGGGATTGCTTTAGGTTGTTGATCTTCTCGCGAATTTCAAGTTTGGAAGATGGCTGGGCTCTTTGACATGGATCGGTGCCATAATTTGACAGGGGAAACTCTTTTAGAAATTTGGCTCGAAGATTTTCATAACAGCTTTCATACTCTGCGCATGAGTAATACCACTCTATTACCGAGTAAGTTAAAGAAAATTTGAAGCATTTCAGCTTAACCTCCTCTAACGTCACATTCTCAGGTTTCATGTGGCGGCAGATGTGGTGAAACAGTTAAATAGACCAACAGTCTAATTTAGTGGGTTTTACAGTGTTTTTGATTCGTATAATTATGGTCCATCAGCCGCCACCGAAGCTTATTACAAGCATAGGGATGGTCAATCTTGTAGTAAAGACGAGATGGAATGCAAAAGTGGAACATCCTTCACTACTAGCACATCTCATGATCATTTGGACGAGAACACACAAGAGCTCACCATCCCGTTAACGCTCTCCGATGAGGAATTCTTCAATGATGATGCCTCTTACATAGAGGAAATACCTTTTGTTGATGAAGAAGAACTCCCTCCTCCCGCTATGAGTGAGCTTGAATGTGAACCCGAAATTCTTGATGAGGATAAGATAGAGGAACAGCCTATTGAGAGAAAAGGATCTCGGGGGTATGAAGACTTTGTTGAGGTCTATATGGATCAAGCAAAAGAGTCTTCTCGCACACAAGAAGACAAAGGTCTAGAAAGGGATATTGAGGATTGGGCACCCATGGGCGTCATTGAAAAACTCAAGGAGGAGGTGCCCATAAATCTCGAGACTAGTTATGAAGACCCTTTCTTCACTACTTCATCTCGAGACAAGTTTTGGAGCTTTGTGCCTTATTTTGCAAGATCTTTGGAAGGAAGCTCCCATGACCCCTTAGTTCTTAAGGGATATTCATTATTAAAGGGGTCAACTTCCCAAAGGAAACTCCATTGTAGACTTGATGGGAGGAAATTCAAATGGGATTTAAAGGTGGATTGACACCCCAAATGTCCAAGGCCCCATGAGAAGGGATCCTAGCAAAGGACTTCTCAACGAGTGATTCTATGGAGCTCTTTGCTACGTCTTTGCCAAGACGGGAAAAAGTAGGCCCTCGCGGGAGGTAACCCGGTTTGTAAGTTGTTTCATTCTCGTTCTTTATATTTAAATGTTTGGTATGATTTTGAGTGACTTAAGCTCTAAATATGGAATGTGAAATGTATGATTAGTGGGTAAATTTTTAAGTGTGGAGTGAGTTCTACTCACTCCAATTCTACTTCACATCGACACACCCCTCCAACTTTCCCTTGATCTTTCTATGCTTAATGATGTTACCCTTAGTGCTCATGTGCTTTATTGGTGTTTACTAGAGTGGTACTAAATTGTTATACCAATCTATGACTCTAGTTTGACGTTTTGTTGGCACTTAAGATACCTTGTGCACATTATGGAGGATGTAGATCACTTTCCTTGCTTGTATTCTATGAAAGTTATTCCATGATGTTATTATGTGCCTTGTGATGCTATCTTGCTCATACTTGAGTTTTGCATAACCGTGTATGTCACTTGTTGCTTTTAACCTCTCATGTCTTCTTGTCATCAAGGAAGTTATTTGCATCATGTTCGATCACGTTTAGCACAATGTCATCTTTTCTATTGGTGGGGCACATCTACAAACGAGGGGAGTTCCTATGCGCCTTTATCTCATTTTCTTCATTGTTTGCGCTTAGGGACTAAGCTATGCTTTAAGTGTGGAGTGGTTTAATGCGCATAGTTCACTCATTTCATGTCATACATACCATGTTTGAATGAGCACTTGCATTCATGTATTTTATCCCTAACATGAGAGTGTTTTTAACCACATAGGCTTGTGACTATCGATTCTAAATCTCTATAAATCACATCTAGCCTTTTGTCACATTTATTGGATCTTGAACCTAGAACCGACCTAGTCCCTTGAATGTGCATTCTTGTGAATCAATATCATTGCAATCTCTTGCCTATCTAATTTTCTAATTATTTTTGTTGAAATACCTTGGATTAAGTTTTAGCAAGCACTTTTAAAAATCATCGTGAAAAACTTAGACCTTTTGTTTGCTCCTTGGTGACTTGATTTTCTAATTTAGTTCCATGCTCATGATTGTTTCCCGCGCATTCCATACATCCCTTGAACATATTGTCAAGTTTTAAGTGTGGAGTCAAAAACAAAAGAGGGCGAAAAAAAAGAAGCCCCATTTTCATGGTCAAAAGAGGGCAAAGCCCCGACCAAAAACTTTCTCAAGTACACGAGAAGTTTTGTGCAAAAATATACAAATGCCGGGGGTTAGGAAGAAAAGTTCCCCCTCGAAAGCATTTGTAGGACAAAGGCCATTTGAAAAAAAAAGAAAATAAAAAGCACTTAAAACTTGACTTTATGTTCTTCCATCATCCTACATTGTGCGGGTGCATCATGTGTATTGTGTGCTAGTTAGATTAACATTTGGAAAATCCATGTGCTTGCACGGGAGCTATCATTTGGTCTTTGCTTGTTTATTAAGAACTCTAGTGTCGAACTCCTCTTCCCTTATGGATTATGGCTTAAGCGCCTAAAACTTGGGAATGAGTTCCTTGTCGCAAGCCCATATACTAGCCCTAGCTAGCATAGGTGAGCGGTTGACACTCTTTTGTGCAAACTAAACTATGACTCTATTGTATTGCCTTGGAAATGAGTAGACCTTTAGATGAGACATTTGATAACTCTAGTATTGATGACCTTGAATGCACAACCTCATGGGATAGATAAATTAGTCAAAAGTTCCTTTGATGATAATGTGATGGTAGTCCTAGTTTGGGGTGAGGAATTTGTTTTGAGAAATCCTCGCTTTGGTTGAACACTCTTACTTGCATTCTCATGGATAGGTGCATATGGGATTTGTGAGTATTCCCTTTTCTGAAAACTCTCACGAGACTATAACTCGTCCACTAGGTTAGCCTAGAGGTTTAAAGGCTTAATGCATACGCTAAATGCATTCGAAAGAGCTAGTTAGATTATACATACTTGTCATTTACCTTTCAATAACATGTTTAGAAATAATGATCGAGACCTTGTGAAATCTAGTGAGGCAAATAGACGAAAAACATAGCACCACTAGCATTTCGACATTTGCATGACCTTGACATATTCTCATACTTTGTTCGGGACGAACAAAACTTAAGTATGGAGTGTTGATGAGTCGAGTTTTCGACTCATTTATGGTCGTTCTTCACTATAGTTTTGAATCGTTTCCGACATTATTTTGATGTCATTTGACCTCTATCTCTACATTTCAGGTAGAAAACAAGTTTCCCCCATGGTTAAGGCCTAAATATGAAGATTGGTTGAGTTTCGGCGCAAAACAAGGAGTTTCGTGGCAATACCGAGCATATTGACCTTTGCAACTTGTTATGGACGCCCAGGGCGCATCCGGTGTCCGATTTGGCTGATCTTTAGCCTGTTGGAAAGGTATTTCATGGCTACAACTTCGTAGTTTACACCAAGACCAAATTCGGATGGAAAGACCACCAAAAAGGCCCCAGTCGGTCGACTGAGAAGTCCAGTCAACCGACTCGATTGAAACTCAGCAGCTCATCAGATCTTGCACATCCCAGTCGACCGACTGGGAGTCAAGCAAAGCCCAGTCGACCGACTGGATGAAAAACTCAGGTTTTCTGCACCCTGATTTCAGTCGAATCTATAAATAGAAAGCTATGGTTTTGCACCAAGTGTGGAGGTTTTTGGGGAGAAGAAGATTGGAAAAGAGGCTCATCCAAGGTCATCAATCATCATCCAACCAAGGAGAAGTGAAGATCAAATGGAGATGTTATGATTAACCATCCTACTCTATTCCACTTCTATTCTACTTGCTGTTGCCATTAAACCCTACTCACACCATGTTGTCTTACATGATGTGTGAGTAGTGGATCTTGTGTTTTGAGGGTCTTATGACTCTCCTTGGTACTCTTTGATCACATATATACATTGATATTCATATGAATGATTGTTGATTTCATTTTCTCTTGTGTTATGAATGTTATGCACTCTAGGTGTTTGATAAAATGCCTAAGTGACAATTTGGACTAAAATTTGAACCTATGTCTTGGAAAAGCTAGTGGATAGTTATAGGATGGAGAAATGATCATATCTTAAGCATGAAAGTGAACTTATGATATGATGCTTGAGTAAGGATTGAATGTTTAATGCATTGGAGTTGGTCAATTAGCAAAACATCAATTAATCTCATCTAATGGTGTCAATTCATGTTCACTATGCTCTTTAACATGCCATGCTACTAAGTGTTTGAGAAAATGCCTAAGTAACATGATGAATCTTAAAACTAGACTTAAGAATCGAGAGACCTTAGGGATAGTTTGGATGTAGTGAATATGATCATTTCTACGGGATTGAAGTGAACTAGGTTCAATACTATTTGACTACCGTGAAATGTTTGAATAGCATGTATGTGATCATTGGGAATTTGCCAAGGAGGGGAGTAACCCCTCGAAACACCTCTTACTTATCTTTTATCTCTAATTACTTGCCACATTGGATTTAGAAAATACATACTCCTTATACATTTTTGATTTAGAGTAGCCGAACGGAAACACGGTCTTACATAGTGCATGTGCTTAGCTTGCTCCTCTTGGTTCGACCCGGTACTTTACCGGTTAATATAAATGTTTTGACTACATTCGATCCTCTCTTCATTGAAGGG